>JAEQBH010009011.1:0-145520 GCA_016808115.1 Tetrastigma voinierianum
AGGAGCTAATGGTGTAGGACTGTCTATTGAAAAGGTTAGATTTTTTTTTTCCTTTTTTATTTTTAAAATTTTCTCTATACTATTTTCTTAACATTCTTTTAAAATAATGATTAAATTACATTTATTATCCTTATTTTAATATTTTAAAGCATTAAAATTCATATCTAGATATTTGGACACCATTTTTTTTATAATTATTTTCAAAAAATATATATATATTTTTTTGTGAACATCAAAATAGACATTTTTTTTTTCAAAAAGAAATATATAAACTTTTTCTTTGTATCAAATATGTAGTTTTGTAATTTTGTAGTCATATGCTTAGCTCAATTAATAGGGCATTCAATGTTTAAAAAGGCAACACATCTAGGAAGGGGAGAGGTCTCGGATTCGAGTCTCAATGGGAACAGTTTACTACAATGTAACAAAGTGATTAATTGTCAAAAAAATAATTAAATTTTAAATTCTTCATACTTTTTTTTTAATGTTTTCAATTTAAGTTATATTTCTTGAAAAATATTAATTTTATATAGTTGTTTGATTTTTGGGGAAATTATTTAGAATGAAAATAATTTTTTATTCAATGAATGAAAAATCATTATATATATATATATATATATATATATATATATATATATATATATATATATATATATATATATATATATATATATATATATATATATATATGTTTTTTTTTGTGCTCCATGTTTTAATTTCGCTTATTTTAGGTACATCTCCAAATGAAAATCTTTATTTATATTGCATTTTAACTTTATAATATTTTTTGATAATTTAAAACAACTCCTACATATTTGAGGACAAATGAAAGGTCACAAGTTCCATTTTTCAATCATAAGGTAAGCTTTTTACTCTCTCTTCTTATATATATTTCTTGATTTTTTTAATATGCACACAATTTATTGATCATTAATAATATATTTCTTAAACTATTTGAAGCTTTAATATTAAATGATGTGAAATAGTGAATAATAAATAAAAATGAAATCATGGAATTTAGTATTCGCAGAAAATAAGAGTATAGGCGATTGAAAATAATTTATTATTGTGACGCCTCAAACCCGGGGGTCCGTTGACCAAACGTCAACCCGACACAGCCAAGTGGATGCCTGCTACCTGACGCCACTTCGTAAAATTCCGTATCCCCTTTGTAACGGAGAGCTCTACCCAACACAAGATCAGACATACTCCCGTCCCAAACAAATCTAATATAACTCCAACATGAGTAACCTGCCTCATTCCATAATACAATATCATCACAATATATCCAACCATATCCAATAGTTTCAAGAGTTACTAAACTACTTCTTATACAACATATATTAAAATCCCTCGAATTTAATACATAAATAGATCATCAAAGCCACAACACTAGCTTCCTTCTAATCCAGCTTCTAGGACGAGCCGTCCCCCGCACGTTCCCAGACTGTGAAAAGGGGTCCCACGACGGGGTGAGCCAAAGCTCAATAGGAGAATCGCCCTATGGGCTACTCACCACCTAAGTGTAGCAATGTTCCACGAAAACACACATTCAAGCAAAATGCATGATCCTACTGAATGTCTACATGACCAACTCCAACCCGAGTCCTCACTGACTCTACACTCGCCAAGCCTCAGATGAGAATTCATTTGGTTTTATTAGTGGATAACCCCTCCGATGAATATATATATATATATATAGGTATATATATATATATATATATATATATATATATATATATATATATATATATATATATATCAATCAATATTCGACGATTGATATATTATTTGTTTGTGACTCACCCTCCGATGTGAATATCAATTGGGCCACTCCGACGTATCGATATTTTAAATTTGACTCACCCTCCGATAATTAATATTTTTAGACAACCCTCCGAACCGTTTTCTCCAGACTCATCTCATGCACTCACTCCTATAATCCTAGGGTGTTCCAGTGCATATGGAATGCATGTATGCCAGTTCCAATACAGTCCAATCACATGCAAATATATGAACATGAATATACACGCATAATTCAAATCACACAATCATGTTATGTAATTTTACAACTCATATGTAAGACCCGAGAAATTCCAATTTCTAGAATAAGGGCAAAATCGTAATTTCAATTACAAAATTGTAATTTCGGTTAAAAATCCGGAATTAATTCTCTAGATCTCGGATGACAAAACGGATTGTACCGTTGGAATCCTATCGCGAAATCTAGCTAGCACGTAAAATTTCGTAATTTTCTGAGACAACAAGCCTGCACGTTTCATATCGCGTCAGTATGCAATATTTACATGACAAACACATGAATATTAGACTCATGTACCATAAATGGTATGAGTAGAGAAAATGATGAAATGGACGGCCATAGTGCCGAAAATCAAATCTAGAAAAGTGAGGGACATAATGGTAATAAAGGGACTCGATTTAAGTCATAAAAGACGAAATAATAGTTATGTCACCCTTAAAGAACCAAACAAAAACGTGAGAGGCCATTTTGGCATTTGCAAGAGTTTACTTTTGGGAGGATTTTAGAGAGAGAGGGCTTCTCTGTAAATACACAGATCCGACCGTCTACGGCCGACGAGCAAGAAGAGAAACGCCTCTACGTGAGCGTGCCAAGCACGTGGACCCCGGAATTGTGGAGTTTTCTCAAACTCCAAGAGGTAGGATTTTCTCCCTACTTGGGTTTTATTCCCATTTTTAGTAATTTTTCGGAATATTCAGTCAATGGAGGCCATTAGGTTATCGGATCTGGTCCTGCAAACCTTGGGATCTAATTACTAAGAAATTTTTGTATAACCGGAGTGTTCTGGCTGGCCTCTACCTGCTGATGTGGGTATGGACTTGTATGTTTTTGGTGTTAATCATGTATTGATCGATCTGAGGCCTAAGAGTGGTCAGATCGCGGTTCACAAGGTGAACCGCTGATTTGTGATATTTCGGGAACAGTAACCGAGGGTTTCACTGTTCCCGAAATAGTGTTCTAAGAATATATTTTCGTGAAAATATGTGTTTGACAAGGACTAATCGAATTGCTCGTGTTCAACATATCCGCTTTAGCTAATTTGGGATGTTTGAAATGATAATTACATAACACGCCACAGGATTTAATTTTATGCGAGTATATTCATGTGTTTATATTTGCATGTGATTAGATCAGATAAATTGGCATACATGCTCTATATGCAATCGGAACATCCTAGGACTTTAGGAAGAAGTGCATGGTATGAGTCTGGTATAAGACTGGCTCGAGGGTAGTCTAAAACAGCACTCATCTGAGGTAGTCCAAACTAAATAATATATCAACCCCATTCCGGAAATGCCCAGCTTGATACATATTCATCTGGTGGTAGTCCATTAAACCAAATAATATATCAATCATTTGAGCTTTTTCCATTTGATATATATATTCATCTGAGGGTAGTCCATTAAACAAATAATATATATCAATCGTTTCCGAGTTTATTCAACTGATACATATTCATCTGAGGGTTGCCCACTAATAAAACGAATATTCTCATACAGGCTTAGGCGAGTGTGAGAGAGTCTGAGGACTCCTGGATCCGAAATGGGGTCATGGTGACATCTCGCTGGGATCAAGGCATTCGCTTGAATGTGTATTTACTTTGGAACATCAGACCGCACTTAGGTGGTGAGTAGGCCCAATTTGTGTGGCCATTCCTCCCATCAGCTTTAGCTCACCTGGTCGTGGATCCCCCTTTACGTGCACAGGAGCGTGCGAGGAGACTCCGCCTGGCCCTCGAGGTCAGAGCTAGAAGAAAACCTAGCTTGTGGCTTTGATGTATACATGTATTAGAATTCTCTAATTTTAATATATGTATTGTTTAAGAGTAAAGACATTAACTCTTGTAACTATTGGGGATATAGTTGGATTCATAGTTTGTATATGTTTTATGGATATTGTTGCATGGGCCCAAGAGGCCGCTTATCCATATTTGTAGTATATTGCATATACTTGGACTGTTTGGGACAGATATGCAAATGTAATCGCAGAGTCCCGTATAGCTGAGACTCCCCGCCCGATTTTCTAAAGTGGCGCTGCAACCCGACCTCCACTTGTATTCCGCGGCCGACGGTAGTCAACTGACCCCCGGCTCTCAGGGCGTCCCAAATTTTTGGTATCAGCTTAGGTATACGAATACCTAAAAATTCTGCTCAGTATCCATCACCGGGTGGTTTGATGAAGAGTATATAGGTATATGGAAACCTATAGGTTGAGAATCTGGGGCTTAGGCCATAGTCGAGATTTATACTACCACCAGAAAGTGGCTCCTGATGTTCTGGGCTTAGGTATTTTGATTACCAGAAAATCAATGACAAAACTAGGACACCATGCACGTGCTCGTGTTTTGTGTGATTGGATTTCGTGAAGTGTGCTTGCATGCTTGGTTGCATAATATGAATTGTTAGGTGTTATGTGATTGAAATTCTTTATGAGTTATATGCTTGCTGATAGCATAGATGATGGAACATTTTGGGTGGTTACAAGGTGTAAACTTGAACCAAGGAATTAAACAAATAGGTTCATAAATTTATTTGGTTTAGGAGGGTGAAGAAATTTAATTTTTTAAGGTTTACCAGGTAAAACTCAAGTGAAAATTAAATAAAATATATTTTACAAAATTTACTTCTGCTTGTTGGAAATGAGAAGAAATGTTAAAGTAAAGAAAAATAAATTTTGTTAAGTTTATTTGGTTATATGGAGAAGAAAATGATTTTCAAGATTTTACAAGGGTAAAATTGAAGAAAATGAAAGAAAATAAATTTTTATAAATTTATTTGAGTTGGAAAATTTTTTCAAGAAATATTTGGAAAAGAAACAATAAATTTTTATAATTTATTTTGTTATGAGGTGAGAAAATAATTTTCTAAGGTTTTATGGGTGTAAAATTTAAGAAAATGGGCAAGCTCAAATTTTTATAAATTTATTTAAGTATTAAAGAGTATGGGAAAAAATGAAAAAAATGATTTTAGTGATTTTTTTTTCCAATCAGCCGAAATAAATGAAAAAAAAATTTTGTAGCAAAAGATCAAACGGGCTATAACGCCCAAATTATATTGCAAGAGAGTGAGTGTATCGTGACTTAAAGGCTAGTAGTGCTGGCTGGGTAAGGAAGAAATCGTATTGCAATACAGTGGGGTGTGTTGCAAGAGGTGGCTGGTCCAAGGAGAAAATTGTATTGCAAAAATTGTATCAGGACTAAGGGGCCGCCGGGCCGGGGGTGTTCATGTGACACAAAACACGCGGGAAGAACACCACGACACCTGGCCGCTGGCGCGCACAAAGACCTCGGCCACGACACGGTCGCTGAGCCCGCGACACGCCGCTGGCAAGGCGGCTGCCAGGCGTCGCTGCACCCACACTGGCGCACGCCAGGGGCGAAGGCGCACTATGCCCCGCGATACGGCGCCGGGCGCCAGGACACCCAAGCAGCCCGAGGTCGATAACGACCGCGTTCTACCACGATACTTCCGGTGACTGGCTGGCCACGACACGGATACAAGGCGCCTGGGCGCACGGGGTGTGCCGGTCAAGCTACTGGGGCTCATGCGTGCCCGCTTGGTTTTCACCGGTTTTCGACCGTAGTGTTTCCGAGTCACCGTCACCCTGCTTCATGAACACTGTTCAAAAAAAAAAAAAAAATTTCCGAAATTTTTTTTTTAAAATTTAATTAAAATAAAATAAAATCAAATCAAATTTGATAAAATTTTCGAAAAATAAAATTTTCAAAAAATAAAATTTTCAAAAAATAAAATTTTCAAAAAATAAAATTTTGTTGAAAAACAATATTTTAAATGCAAAATTGATTGCGTATACACTGGGTTATGTGTATGATTAGTGTCTCTGGCTGTGTTCATGCCCAGAGACACTGTATTGATTTAACTACCATTTGAAATCGTGACGCGCAGAGTTGCGTAGGGAAATTATATGCATGGTGAAATGCGTATAGGAAAAAGGGTAAATACTAAGGTTATGGGTTATGACCTTAGGGATTTGGATCATGAAATGAACAAGAGCCTAGAACATTATTGAAATAAATAAATTGAGTGGTTGGAATTTAGCACCACTTAGGACATGAACGGGTCAGTTCATGGTTGTGAGTCTATTATTAGTAATCAGCATCTGCATTACTAGTTAGACTGAAGTGAGAATTAAATGATTCTTGTTGCCATGATTAATTGTGTAAATGGCTAGTATAGGACGAAGACAGAGGCGCCCCACTTCGGAACCTGGGTCGCACAATCGCTTGACGTCAGAATTCTTGATGAGGCCGTGGCACAAACAATGCCATCGCACAGTCGTATACAGTAGACAGAAGATCCCGAAAACTCCGTAGGTTTAGGACGCATCATCCTCCGACATTCATAGGGGGAGGAGATCCACGTGCACCATTGCTCTGCTGCTGCATCGAGAAGGTGTTGAGGCCATGAGATGACCTCGACACTACCGTGATTAGACTAGCCGCGCTCTAGCTGTGGTGCCGAGGCACAAATATGGTAGAAATGGGCAAGGACCCTAGAGACCATGTGAGGAGTCGTTGTAACAGAATCCCTCCCCTAGGAGCCAGGCGTGAACATGACAATATGTCAAGGCTGTGAGTTAGAGATCCTGGGACTTACTCACTCGTGGACCCGAGTGATCATGGACATGTCGAGTTCCAGGTCATCCCGAGGATGGATTACGACAAATTCACACCCACAAGTATCGATTGAGCGTTAGAGTAGTTACCGCCTACAACAGATCTGCACTGCAGGTCAGACTTCAGTGGATAAACATGATATTTCCTGCATGCATACGAGTCCGTGTCAAGGATTACTGGGCGGTCACAGCGAGCCTTACCCTAGAGGACGAGGTGAGACCAGACTTAGATCTACCTCGAGTAGTTTGCGAATATGTGGATGCTTTTCCGCATTTGTATAATCCGGACTACCTCCACATGTGGATGTAGACTCTGACAGTTACACTCGGTACTACAACCATCCTATGACTTCACATAGGATGGCACCAGCTTGAGTCAGGAACCTTCGCAGTCGTCCAAAGGATAAGAGTTATTGGATTAATGGATTTATTTTAATCGAGCACTTCACCACGGGCTTTCTTGGTTTCATCATGTAAAAGCAAGGATGCAAGATCTCCTTCGACCGTGCATCACTACAAAGCAAATAACAGAGTTACAATCAATAATCTGCACTCCACACCGAGGATTGATGATTTATTTGACCAACAGAGAAGCGAGTCTACTCCATGATAGACCTTCAGACCGGTTACCATCAACCGAGGTTAGGAGACAGATATCCCAAGATACAAGTAGACGCCATATGGGCACTTTAAGTTTACGGTGATGTTCTTTGATTGACGAATATATAGCGTGCGATTCATGGATCTCATGCTTAGGGTGTTCCACCCTATCTAGACTGCTTTGTCGTAGTATTCGTGGATGACATTTTGATCTACTCCCAATGTAGTGGAGTACGAAAGCATCACTGAGGATTGTTTTGGCAAATTTATTAAGAGACCATCAAACAGACGCTTAAGTTCAAGAAGTGCGAAGTTTTGGCTTACTGAGGTGAGATTTGGGACACGGGTGTTAAGACTAGGAGGTCGCCAACCTAGAGAAGGTTGAGGCAATGATGAATCGAGAGATCGAATGTCAATCCTTCGAGATACGTAGCCCTCGAGATCGGGCCGGATACTACAAGAGACACGAGAATGGGCCGGTTGTCCATTCTGGACAGATCGTAGGACTCGCCACTGGGATATGGACTCCGAGTTGGGACGGGCCCCACCATGGGAGAGAGCAGTGATACTTGGAACACTCCTGGATACCTGCAAGTTGGTAGCAAGAGGGAGGACTGCCTTTCTCCTGGGCCAAAGGGAAGAGGAAGACTTCGCTCACACTAGTTTCGTGGACTGGGGCCAGATTGAGCATGCTGAGGACTCGATTCCCTGCAGATTGATCCCAAGACTTTGGGACAATGCATCCTTCAAGAATGTAGGACAAGAGAGGCGCGCCCATTCCTTCACACCCTAGTACGGTCGCGGAACCAGCTGACTGGTGCTATACTAGCACTCCTGGAAGAAGACGCATAGCCGTAGGGCCTGCAGTGTATCGGGTCGTGACGCATCGAGTTGCTCAGCTAAGCGTAGACCTTAGGGTGGTAGACCTATTGGTTATTGATTGTCAGGTTTGGCATGAATGAGCTGACAGCCATCGGGTTGTATGTAATTGGGACTCCAGCTCTGGTCATTACAATCTCGACACGACATTGGAATCGGGCTAGTGGGTTAAGGCCTCAGAGAAGCCAAGTATAGATGTTCTTCCCGGGATGGGTGAGTTGACCCGATAGGTCGGGATTATGAGGAGAGATCCTCTCGAGACTCGCTCTCATGATGGACCCGGAGGGTGCACGTATGGTCATTCACCACCTGCTTATGAGTGTGGGTCGAGTTAATCTGTGGATCACGTCTAATGAGACTCATAGTTGAATCAGAAATGTGGGCAGGCCTCAAGTGTAAGCCGAGTAGTTATGTGCCCGACATGAAAACACAGGGACATGGCTGTCATGCATTCTTGTATTAAGTGATAGGAGCCTGAGGTGATCGAGGCTCGGGGTACCCTCGAAATTACATCGGGTGCTGTTGCCGGGCAAGGGCTCAAAATGGATGTCATGCATGACATGGACTCAAGCTGATACCATTGATTGTCGCGGTTGTGACCTTGGAAGGTCAACGCTTACACACTAAGTAAGGGTTGTGTAGGATACACGCAGCGGATTATATACATATGTTGGGAGATTACGCCGTGGAGCATGTGTCCTGGGTCATAAGGGTAGAGGATTAATTGCCCTTCAATGGAATTCGCCTACAAACAATAGCGTTATCAGGCAGTATACTTGATGGCAATCGTATGAGGCATTGCATGGGAGGCCATGTAGGTCGCTATGATGGACCGAGGTGGGAGAGAGATCCATCACTGGTCCCCGATGGATTGGGAGACACCCGAGAAGGTGAGCTTGGATACGACATCGCCTCTCACCCGCCGAGCGCTGGCGTAAGAGCCATGATGATGTGCGACGCCGACCTTAGAGTTCGAGGTCGGGGATCACGTCTCAAGGTGATACCTAAGAAGGAGGGTCGTGCCCTGCTGAAGCGCTGAAGCTATCACGAGGTTCATTGACCTTCGAGATACAAGAGAGGATGGGCAATCGCTTTGTACCTAAGCATGCTACGCCCAGCATGTTAGGTGTCCACGTGGTGTTTCACTTCCATGCCCTGAGATATACTCCAGATCCAAATGTAATGTGGTGGATCGGGAGATCAGGATTGACACTGACGGGACCTTCGAGGAGCGGACTGCAGCATTGTTGATACAGTGGATCTGGGTTCTATGACATGAAGACCAAGGAGGCTAGTGAGAGTGATATGGTGGCACCGTGGAGTGGAGGAGCTCAACGTGGGAGCGAGGACACGATGCGTCACACCCATCACTTCGCTTAGGACGGCGTACTCGCCTACTGCTTCGAGATTTAAAACGGCTAGTTACACGATGATAAAGGCGCGCTGCATATGCATGTGAGTGATTGTGATTGTCCTGAATTCCGGGACGAAATTCCTTTTAAGGAGGAGAGGAATGTAAGATCTCGAAAAATTCCAATTTCTGGAATAAGGGCAAAATCGTAATTTCAATTACAAAATTGTAATTTCGGTTAAAAATCCGGAATTAATTCTATAGATCTCGGATGATGAAATAGATTGCACCGTTGGAATCGTATCGCGAAATCTAGCTAGCACGTAAAATTTCGTGAATTTTCGAGAGACACTGAGCTCCGTGACGCTTTTTCTCGAGGCATCGTTTCGGTGCCGTTAAACGATTTTCGATGCGACGAAAGTCACATATAGCATGTACTCATTTACCATAAATGGTATGAGTAGAGAAATGATGAAAATGGACGGCCGAGATAGTGCCGAAAATCAAATCTAGGAAAAGAGGGACATAATGGTAATAAAGGGACTTGATTTTAAGTCATAAAAGACGAAATAAGGAATAGTGCTTCATCTCCTTAAAAAGAACCAAACAAAAACGTGAGAGGCCATTTTTTGGTGATGCAGTAGCTTTGCTTTTTGGGAGGATTTTAGAGAGAGAGGGCTTCTCTCTAGGAAATACACAAGATCCGGATCATTTACTAGCCGACTGAAAGCAAGAAGGAACGCTCTGCGGAGTGTGCTACGCGTGACCTCCCGACCGTGGGAGTTTTCTTCTCAAACTCCAAGAGGATTTTCCCTACTTGGGTTTTATTCTCATTTTTAGTACTTTTCGAATGTTTGAGTTGATGGAGGCCATTAGGGGCTATTGGATCGGTCCCAAACCTTGGGATCGAATTACTAAGAAATTTTGAGACAAACTGGAGCAGCCCGTGGCTGCTCCACGGCGGATGTGGGTATGGACTTGTATGTTTTTGGTGTTAATCATGTATTGATTGGATTTGAGGCCGGTAGTGGTCGTGGATTGCGGGTTCACAAGGTGAACCGTTGATTTGTGATATTTCGGGAATAGTAACCGAGGGTTTCACTGTTCCCGAAATAGTGTTCTAAGAATATATTTTCGTGAAAATATGTGTTTGGATAAGTGATTCGAATCGAATTGCTTGTGTTTGAACATTAGTCTAAGTGAGCTAATTTTGATGTTTGAAATGATAATTACATAACACGCTTGTGTGATTTAATTTTTATGCGAGTATATTCATGTTTATATATTTGCATGTGATTGGGATCAGATTGAATCGCATACATGCATTCCATATGCACCCGAACATCCTAGGACTTAGGGAGCAAAGTAAGTGGTATGAGTCTAGAGAAGACGGTTCGGAGGGTAGTCTAAAATGTTAATTATCGGAGGGTAGTCCAAACTAAATAATATATCAAACTGCCTGAGCTACCCAAATTTGATATATATATTCATCTGGAGGTAGTCCACAACTAAATAATATATCAACCGTCTGAGCTACTAGCTTGATATATATTCATCTGGAGGGTAGTCCATTAAACAAAGAATATATCAATTCTGAGCGCCAATTGATATATATATTCATCTGAGGGTTGCCCACTAATAAACAATATTCTCATACAGTTTAGCGAAAGTGTGAGAGAGGCCTTGAGACTCCTGATCTCGAGTTGGTCATGCAGACATTCAAGTAGATCATGCATTTGCTTGAATGTGTATTTACTTTGGAACATCAGACTGTACTTAGGTGGGTGAGTAGTTCACTTAGGGCGATCTTCCACGAGCTTTAGCTCACCCTGCCGTGGATCCCTTTACAAGTACAGGAGCGTAAGTGAGGAGACTCCGGCTCTCATCCGAGGTCAGACATTAGAAGAAAGCCTGCTAGGCTTTGATGTATACATGTATTAGAATTCTCTAATTTTAATATATGTATTGTTTAAGAGTAAAGACATTAACTCTTGTAACTATTGGGGATATAGTTGGATTCATAGTTTGTATATGTTTTATGGATATTGTTGCATGGGCCCAAGAGGCCGTTTTTATCCATATTTGTATATACTGCATATATCGTAATGCTTTGGGACAGATATGTGTGTTTTGTAATCGGGTAGAGCTCCATAAAAGGAGACTCGCCCCGATTTTCTAAAGTGGCGCCGTGTAACCCGACCCTCCACTTGTTCGCTGTTGATTCGTAGTCAACGGACCCCCTAGTTTTCAAGGCCACATCATACATCAAAATTAGCTCACTGGCTAATGCATCAAACACGAGCAATTTAATTTAAATCACTCGACTAAACACCATATTTTCACAAAATATTTTAGAACATCAAGCTTCTGGAATAGTGAAACCCCTTGCATTATTCCCAAAATCATGATCTCAACTGGGTCACTTTAGTGAACCCGAAATCCACGGCCATTCCCGGCCCAATGTATACCAAGCAAACATTCAATGCACAACTCAACACAGACTACACCCAAACAGCCCGTACCCATATACAACTACTCCATTTTTGTTTCTAAAATTTGTATCAATTCGGTCCCAAGGTTTCGGATCGACGACGGCCTCACTACTCATTCGACTCAAACATCGACAAAACACTTGAAATAGGAATAAACTCAAGTAGGGAGAAAATCCTACCTCTTGAGAGCTCATTAAAAACTCATAATCCCGTGAGTCCACGCCGTAGCTCAAGCCCAGAACGTTTTCCTTCTCACCTTCAAGACCGCCGACATTGATCTTGTATATTTTCAGAGAGAAGTTTCTTCTAAAAGGGTTCTCTTCTAAGAAAAGCAAGCTACCTGGATCTCAAATGCCCCACGCTTTTGCCTTTGATTTAATGAAGGAGATGGCGATTATTGACAATTTTGTCATTTATCGTATCAAATCAAATTCCAAATGACCATGGTGTCCCTTTGACCGTAATCGATATTCCTAAGACTATCTCTACCGTCCATTTTCATCATTTCTCACTCATACCACTTATGGTACACATGATTACATGCTATATGTGCCTTGTCGCATCGAAAAATCTGCTTTGCATCGCACCCAAACGCCGATGTTCAAAAAACGTGTCGACTCTAACTGTCTTAGAATTCGACGAAATTTTACGTGCTAGCTAGATTTTGCGAGACGATTCCAACTATGAAATCTGTTTTGTCATCCGAGATCTAGAGAATTAATTACGGATTTTTTTAACCGAAATTACAATTTTGTAACCGAAATTACGATTTAATTCTTTCCGTAAATTGGAATTTCTGGTCTTACATCTTCCACTCTTTAAAGGGAATTCATTCCAAAATTCGACAATCACAATCACTCTCATGCATGCACCGAACTCTATCATGCATGTAAACTAGCCATTTAAATTTTTAAACGACTAAACCACGTATCTTCATCCCTAAATAAGAAGCGGATAGGGTGGCCCGTGATCGTGTCCCTCCTGTTCTCACGCTGACTCCTCCACCCATAGTGCCACCATAGCACTCTCTCACTAAATTCTCACGGTCTTGAGTCGCAAAAAACCCGATCACGGCTATCAACAATGCACACTGGTCCCTCCGAAGGTCCCATCAGTGTCAACCTCAATCTGTCCCCAATCCACCACATGAGTTGGATCTAGAGTATATTTCCGGAGCATGGAGACTTGAAACACCTCGTGAACACCTAACATGTCAAGCAGAACGCCCAACCCAGACGCATCGCCCACCCTCCTAGCATCTCGAAGGTCCAATAAACCCCTGGGCGATAGCTTCCCCGCGCTTGCTCGACCGACCACCTCCCTAGGCATCACCTTCAAGAAAACGTGATCCCCAACCTGACTCAATGGTCGACGTCGCATCCACATGTTTTCCGCCGGCCTCGAGCCGTGGAGAGAAGATTCGCCGGCCGTATCAAACACACCTTCCGCAGGTGTTCTAATCAAAGCAGACCGTGATGGATCTCTCCCACCCTGGCCCATCCTAATCTGACCCACATGGCCTCCCATACAATTCCTCACACCTGCCATCCGTATACTCGCGCCCCGATAACTATTGTCAGAAGCACTTCACTCAAGGGCAATTAATCCCCACCCTTATGATTGGTACGATGCTCGCAGTGATGTCCCTCTTAACACCCGTATGAAATCCATAAGCCAACGATAATCCACACAACCCCCGGCTTCGTAACCAATCCAACGCACCACCGACAATCCAATGGACCGCTAATCTAGTCCATGTCATGAATGACATCCATATACCGAGCTCTTGCCAGCTCAACAACACCCAATGCAATTTCCAAAGGGGTATCCAAACCTCGAGTCACTCCCGACCTTCTATCACTAACTCTAAGCCCACGTGATAACCTAACCGCGGTGCTTTCATCCGACATAGATAAACTCTTCTACTCACACCCCCGAGCCTCTTACATTTCCCGATCCAACCATGAGTCTCTCGGGATCGAGTCCTCAAAAGACAAACTCAACCCACACTCACCAAGAGTGGTGAATGACCGTACCGTGCACCCACACCCGACTCGACGTGATGTTACCGTGCACGCGAACGCAATAATGCCATACTGTGACACCCAATCCCGAGGTCCACCATGAGCAGAATCTCAGAGATCTCTTACTCATAATCCCGACCTATCATGTCAACTCTCACCCTACATCCTAGGGAAGAACATCTATACCTGGCTTCTCTAAAGGCCTTAACCTCTAATCCCAAATCCATCGTCGTGCCTGCATGACAACCCTGGCTTTAGGTCTCAATCCACCGACAACCCGATGGTTGTCATCTCATCCATGCGTCAAGCCCCGAAGCATCAACAACCAATAAGCCCACTTCACTCTATGGTCCACTACGCCCGTCAGCAGAATCCCGATTCGTCTTTCGACTTCTCGACCACTCCAAATTCTTTCGCCTATCTCAGAAGGCCGGGAGTGCTCAGATGACCCCCAAACCCGAAACTAGTTCCTCTAACCCTTACTAGTGGTATGGGAGGAACAACCGTATACTCCCGTCCCACGGCTAACCGGGACCGGATTGTCCCAAAGTCTCGGGATCCGTCCTGGGGAAATCCCGCCACTCATGCTCAATCCCGCCCTAATCCCGAAACCAAGGTGAGGCGGTCTTCGCCTCCCTTCTCCAACTAGGAGGAAAGCTAATCCTCCTCTTCATACCACACCCGTATCCCGAGTATCTCCAAGTATCCCGATTTCTCTCTCTATGGTCGTGGCCAGTCCCAACCATACGAGTCCATATCCCGTAGGCGAATCCCAATCCCGCCCGAACGGACAAACTTCAAATCACCTCAAATCTCCTGTAATACCCAGCCAATCCCAAGAAACTATATATCTCAAGATCACATTCGGGTCTCTCCTAAATCATCACCGCTCAACCTTCCCAGTCGACCGACACCACCGATGCTAACACCACGTTGTCCTAAAATCTCACCCCGCATGCCAAAACTCGTGACTTACCTGAACTTCAATGCATGCAACCGATGGTCTCTTAACAGCTGTAAAACAATCCTGCGATACCATGCTCCCACTCCGATCAGTAGATCAAAAATGTCATCTACGAAGACTACGATAAACTGGACGGAATAGGCTGAATATCCTATGCATGAGGTCCATGAATGTCGGGCGCATTCACAATCCAAAGGGCATCACCGTGAACTCAAAGTGCCCATAACGCGCCCCAAACGCCGCCTTGGGTGGATATCCGTCTTCCAACCCCCACGATGGTAACCAAAGCATGTAAGGTTCATCTCGAGCAGACTCGCGGGCCCTCCTTTCAACCGATCAAATAATCAACAATCCCTGCATTACTGTGACTGATCCTCGATAGTAACCCCGTTCAACCTGTCAGCCATGCAATGACCGGCTGGTCTGGCTTCTCTTCTTCGCACTAGAACCGGCTACCATGGTGAAGTGCTCTGCTTAATAAACCTCATTCAATAGCTCTGTGAATCGGGACTCCAGTTCCTGCGAATCCTCAACTCTGCCATCCTATGCGAAGTCATAGAGATGGGTGAAATACTAGTGGTGTAACTCAATACCGGGTGCCCATCTTTATGTGGAGGTACCTGTGTAGCTCATATCCTCGAAAAACATCCACATACTCGCACACCACCAAGGTAGACCTTAAGTCCTGTCTCACCTCGGCCCCTTTCTAGCAGGTATTCTCGCGAGCCAACCGTTAACCGGTCTCCTAACACTGAACTCGTATACCGTCTGGGAAAAATATCATGCTTCGTCTCCCCGAATACTACAGAGTACCGTCCCGCATGTGCTGCATCCTCCTACGCTCACAATCGATAACGACCCTGTAAGCTATCAGCCAATCCATCCTCAGGATGACCTCGAACTCTGACATGTCCATGATCCTCAGGTCTACTATGAGTAGAGTCCCTGAGATCTCTAACTCGCAACCCTTGAGAGAACTCACGCACAACGGCTCCTCTAAGGCATCTAAAGGTCCCAGCTCCATTTCCACCCTATTTGGGGCCTCACCCCTCTGTGAATCCGAACGTTAGCCTAGTCTAACCTGGTCAGCATTCAGAGGTAATCTCCATAGCCTCTAACACTTTCTGCTCAGACGGTAACCAATGGTCTACCACCACCTGGATTCTTCCCGTGGAAGGCCTGGAGGATGCGCCTCAAACCTCCTCGAGGTTACTTAGACCTCCCTGCCTACCTACCATACTCGCCCGCATGATAGCATTCGTCGAATGACTCAACAAACTCAATAAAGGCCCGCCGATCAAATGCTCAAGAACCGGGTCAAATGTCACGGGTGCTCCCACTGTCCCGTGGATCGCTCCCCACGTCCTCGTTCTCTACTGTTGGTTTACACAACCACCATGGCACAAGAATCATTTATCTCTTCACTTCGCCTAACTAGTAAAAGTGCATGCAGACATTAATAGACTTGACAACAATGAACCTAATTGCTCATTTAAAGTGGTGCAAATCAACACCTTAATTTATTTATTTCAAGAAGGTTCTAGGCTCTCTTGCTCATTTCAAGATTCAACTCCTAAGGTTATAGCGTTCATAACCTTAGTATTCACCCTTTTCCTATACGCAGATACACCATGCATATAATTTTCACGTGAACTATCGCGGCAATCACGATTTCAAATTATAGTTAAATCCAATACGCATTCTGTAAGGCAAACACAACCCCGAGACACTAATCATACACATAACCTCGCTGTATACACAATCAATTTTGCATTTGTAATGATTGTTTTCAATTAAAATTTCATTTTCGAAAATTTATTTTTGAAATTTTATTTTTCGAAAATTTTATCAATTTTGCTTTTGATTTTATTTAATTTAATAAATTTTTTTTCAAAATTTATTTTACAACAACAAAGGTTCATTTGGTGACTCAGAAAATACCGAGTCAAACTGTGCCAAAACTAAGTCACGCGGCACCAAAAACACCCAACTCGCCCAAATTCGAGTTAATAACTGTGACGAGCACATGCTCGCCCACTACCGCCCACAGGCGCCCCACGCCGTGCCTCCCCTGAGCTCACACCGTCATGGGCTGGCCGTCCCGCGGTGATGCCCCGCTCCCGTCCAAGCGCCTCGCACTCCATTCATACAACTACCACACGCACGCCAAATTCTGGGCCAAATTTCTCGTCACACATAATTCTTAGAGAAGGATATTGTGTTTTCTCACTACCAAATTTATTGCAACAATCAGATTAAGGACACGCCTCCACAGCCCCAAATCCTTATGTCACGATACACTTAGGTTTTACAATACAACCCTTTCCAAACCTACTGCAATACTCTACTCATATTGCAATACAAATTTTTTTTTTCCTCACACAGCACCGCGTAGTCATCCGTTTCAACACAAATTTTTTTTTCATTATTATTATTTTCTTATTTATTTCAAGCATTGAAAAATCATAAAATCACTACAAATGGATTCAAACCCGGTCCGTTGATCATCCGTTAACCCGCTTAATGTTAGTGTGGATGTGTCTAAGTTACCTCGACGCCACTTCAGTAAAAAAATCTAGCAGAGTCTCTCACGAGGAGCTCTACCCATCTTGAAAAACACTGCATGAAACCCGTCCCAAGCAATCAAATATAATCACAATGATATAAATATGGATAAAAACGCTCGGGGCTCCATACTACAATATCCATAAAACATGTCAACTATATCCAATAGTTACAAGAGTTCAAATGTTTTACTCTTATACAACATATATCAAAATACACGAATTTTAATACATGTAAATATTAGAAGAACCCTCAAAGCCACACTCCGGTTTTCTTCTAAATCTCGGCCTCTAGAGAGCCGTCTCGCACGCGCCCCGTACCAGAAAAGGGGATCCCACGATAAGTGAGCTAAAGCTCGCAGGAGAATCCTCAAGGGCCACTCACCACCTAAGTGCAGTGAAATGTTCCAAATTAAACACACATTCAAGCAAATGCAAGATCCTACTTGAATGTCTACATGACCAACTCAGATCCCGAGTCCTCACCGATTCTCTCACACTCGCCTAAGCCTCGTATGAGAATTATCATTTTCTATCGTGACTCACCTCCTGATGTTATAAATTGTGGACCGCCTCCCATGTTATATTTTGTGGGCTACCCTCCGAGAAATATCACCTGGGGCCATCTCCACGATCAGATATTTTAAGTTTGGACTACCCTCCGACTGGTTTACTATTTCTTTTAGACAACCCTCTCAACCTTTAATATTTCTGCATAACCCTCCAAACCATTTTCTCTTATCATGCACTCCCACTCTATAGTCCTAGGGTGTTCCAGTGCATATGGAATGCATGTATGCTAATCCCAATACAGTCTAGTCACATGCAAATATATAAACATGAATATATTAGCATAAAAATTAAATCACACCTCAACATGTTATACTATTTATTTCCACATCAAAATTAGCTCACTAAGCACAATTAAACACAAGCAATTCGACTTAACGACTAATCAAACACATATTTTCACAAAATATATTTAGAACGATCGTTTTTTCCAAACCTCACACTCATTCAAATATCCCAACGCACTGGTAATCACCTGCCATGAATTCCAACAATGTGATGTCAAGTAAACATTCAAAGGCAATATACCTAATCGAATCTAAACACTTCAGACTTGATACACGCCGCTCAAGATTTGATGAAAAATTTATCAATGAGGTCCCGGGGCGGCTTGACTCATCGTGACACCCTCACGGCCTCATTTGACTCCAAACATTAGTAAACACTTAGTAGCTGGGAGGGAATAAAACCCTAAGTAGGAGAAAATCCTACCTCTTGAGTTTGTCAAACTCAGCTAACCCTGAGTCCACGCCAGAGCTCGCCCAGATAGAATGCTTCAGCCCTTAAGACCGCCGACGATCTGGATCTCTCGACATTCTAGAGAGAAGCACCCTCTCTCTTAAAAGCTCTCTGCAAATGAATACCACGTTTTGGCTATCTTACAGGAGACGGCACTATTGGATACCTGTCATCTAGCTATTTAAAATCACCCAAATGACCGTTTATGTCCCTCTTACCAAAATTGATATTCTGTGATCACCTCTAACACACTTTTACTCATTTCATCTATACCACTTATGGTACATGAGTACATGCTATGAGATGTGCCTTTCGTCATCAAATCTACATTTTACTCCGAACTACGATGCCTTAAAAATGATGTTTACTCCCACCCCTTGAAACACAAATTTACGTGGTTAACTAGGATTTCGCAGACATTCTTAACTATGCAACCTGCTTTCTACCATCCAGATCTAGAGAATTAATCCTGATTTTTGAACCCGAATTACAATTTTGTAATTAAAATTACGATTTTGCCATTTTTCCTGTAAATTGAAACTCTGGTCTCTACATTCTCCCCTCTCTTAAAGGAATTTCTGTCCCGAAATCTGACAATTCACACTCACTTACAATGTATATGAAACCGCAGATTCTATCATGGATGGGGCTTATCATTTAAATCTTAAACCACTAAACCCACGACCTTCATCCTAAACACTGATGATATGGCCCATCTAACCCTTAAAGACACTCCATCAGAGCACCCGCCACCCATAGTGCTCCATAGTACCAACACTAGCTTCACTTTCGCTTTATGTCAAAAACTGATCACTTCATATCAATAATGCACACTAGTCCCTCCTCAAGCGTCCCATCCACCTCAATCCGCCCTCAATCCACCACATGAGTTTGATCCATGGGAGGCTCCTTAGAAAGATGATGACGGAAACACTGAGACACATGACATGTCAAGCAGAACGCTAACCCAGACAAAGAATAAATAGCCTAATCTCTCGAAGTAACACCCCCGGAAGGCCCATCAAACCCGCCGATAGCTTCCGCGTCATTAACCGATCACTCCTCTGGGTGCATCACCTTCAAGAAAATGCTATCACTAACCTCGAACTCTAAGGGTCGACGTCGCACCTTAGCAGAGCTCTTCTACCGGCTCTGAGCCGTGAGAAGACGCTATCGTATCAAGCTCAAATCTTCTCGTGAGGTGGGTTCTGATCAGATCAGACCGCTGATGGAGCTCCTCCCATCTCTGGCCCAATCTAACTGACCTATATGCTCCTTATTATACTATCCTCACATACATGCCATCCGGGTATGTTTCACTGAGAACTATTTGCCTAGAAGTAATTCCACTAAGGGCAATTAATCCTCTACCCTTATGATCCAGACGCGTGCTCGCAAAGATATCCTCTAACAATCCTCCCGGTAGAATCCGATACAACACGTAACCCTACACAACCCTTGCTTGGTGTGCAAACACTAACCTCTCCAAGGTCACAATCACTGACAATCCAATGGACCGCCAATCTAGTCCATGTCATGAATGACATCCATATACCGAGCTCTTGCCAGCTCAACAACACCCAATGCAATTTCCAAAGGGGTATCCAAACCTCGAGTCACTCCCGACTTCTATCACTTAACTCTAAGTCTGCGTGATATCTTGACCGTGTGTTTTCATCTCGATTACATAACTTTCTACACACTTTGAGCCTCTACATTTCCCCGATTCAACTATGAGTCTCACGGATGTACCCAAAAGAAACCCAAACCCACACTCACCAAGAGTGGTGAATGACTGACAACAAAAACACACCCGACTCGACGCGATGTCACTGTGTTACTCACGAACGCACAATATCGCCATACCGTGACACCCCATCCTCGGTCCACCATGAGCATCGCTCCAGATCTCACACTTCATAATCTCGACCTATCAGTCAACCCTCACCCCAATACATCCTAGTGAAGAACATCATGCACCGCTTCTCTAAAGGCCTAACTTCTAATCCCAAACTAATGTCGTGGCCTGGGTATGACAAACCCGCCTAGGTCTCAATTACTAACAACCTCTGATGGTCAGTTATCTCATCCATGCCAAGCCTGATGCCAGATCACCCAACCAATATACCTACCACCCTAAGGTCCACCACGCCCTCACGCCGATTCCGGGATTCATCCTGACTTCGACCTACACTCCGGCCCCCTTCCGTCTATCTCACAGGTTGCTAGGAGTGCTTGTATAACCCCCGAAACTAAAACTCCGGTTCCTTCCAATTCGTACTGGCGTACGGAGAATGAACCGTGGTACTCTCCTCGTTTACAGCGACCGATCAGCGCTTGCCCCAAAGTCCCGGGATCCTGCCCCAGTGGAGCACCCCGTCTCATATGCCCAGTTGTTTCGCAAATAACATGGTTACCCGCCGCCCGACCAACCGCCCAATCCTGGCCCTGGTCTTGAAACTCATGTGAAGCATAAGTCTCCTGCCTCTTTCCCGAACTAGGAGAAAACTGATCCTCCCTCTTGCTACCAACACCCGTATCCCGAGTGTTCCAAGTATCCTCAATCTCTCTCTCTATGGTCAGGGCCGTCCCAACCACGGAGTCCATATCCCGTAGGCGAAGTCCTACATCCCGCCCCAAATGGCAATCTCATCCCATTCTCGTGTCTCTCAATACCCAACCCCAAGAACTACGAGATCTCGGCATTTGACATTCGCTTCTCTCCCAACTCATCACCGCCAAACCTTCTGTGGCTTCGACCATACTTCGATGCTAACACCACGTGTCCCAAAATCTCACTTCAGAGTTTCAAAACCCGCACTTTACCTTGACCATCATACAACTCCATGGTCTTCAAAGAATCGAATACAACTCGGTGATAATTATGCTCCGGGCCTCATCGAGATCAAAATGTCATCCACGGCACTACGACAAACTGATCGATAGGTCGGGAACATCCAGCTCGAGATTCCATGAATGCCGTTAACGCGATCGCCAATCTAAAGGGCATCACCGTGAACCAAAGTGCCCATAACGCCGCCCTAAACGCCGCTCTGGGGGACATCCGTCTCCCTAACTCACCGATGGTAACCAAAGGCGAAGGCTCCATCTGGGAGTAGACTCACGGCTTCCCTGAACCGGTCAACCCCATGGTGAAGTGCCTGGATCTCATGAACCCTCGGTCCAATAGCTCCCCAGAATTTGGACTCCCCGAGTTCCTACGACTAACCTGTGCCATCCTACGCGAGTCATAGAGATGCAGCACTACAGCAAATTCCCACACCAAGTTCGCCAACCCTCCTCATGGAGGTATCCAGTAATTCATCCGGAAAACATCCGCGATATCCGCAACCAATTTATAGATCTAAGTCTGGTCTCACCTCGTCTTCTGGTGGTAAGGCTCAAGAAGCCAACCCGCTAACTGCCCTCACACCTGACTCTGTATACCGCTCCGGGGCAAATATCAAGGTTCGTCTCCAATACCATTACAAATACTCGCCCCGTGTAGCAGAACTCTCCCCGCGCCACAATCGAGCACGACCTCGTAGGTGCCATCACCCAATCCATCCGGGATGACATCAAACCCACATGTCCATGATCCTCAAACCACTCGTAAGTAGAGTCCTGAGATCTCCACCAGACCTCGAAGATATCATCCTATTCTCGCCCCTTAGAATCCCTAGGGGAGAACTCACGTACAATGGCTCCTCTGGGCGTCTCTAGGAGGTCCCTGTCCATTTCCCACCATATATCGGCCCTGAATTCAATTTTTAGAACGCAATGGGGTCTTATCCGGTCGCGTCTTATGTAATCTCCAATGGCCTTTAACACTTTCTCACCTCAAGATAAACCAATGGCTTCAGTCACCATCCTGAGCCCCTCCCGAATGTCTGGAGATGATAATCCCAACCTCCGAGGTTACTAGGATCCCTCCCTGCCCACCCGCTATACTCATCAGCGCGAAGTGCGATTCTCCCACTGCACACACCTACACTCATCAAAGTCTGCTCGACTCAACACTGCAATTCTGTGGCCCCACTCCTGCGCCCCGTGGACGCCCTTTACGCCCTGGTCTTTCACAGTCATTACTTATTACCCATATGGCACAAGAATCATTACCTTTCACTGGGTCAACTAGTAATGCGACACTGATTACTAATGATTTCACAAATCATGAACTCCACCGTCATTTTCTATGGCGCTAAATTCAAATGCATCAATTTTGGTTTATTTCAAGAAGGTTCTAGGCCTTCGTTTACTGACCAACTCCCATGGTCATAGTTCATAACCCAGCACTCAATTTTTCCCATAACACACACCCATGTATTATAATTTTCACTGAATCAATGCCAATCAATATTTCAAATGGTAGTTAAATCACAAGATTCTTATATAAACACAAATTCAAGGATATCAATCACACACATAACTGTATATAAACATTGTCCGTATTTACTGTGAATGCAAGTAATCCATTTTGTGTTTAAATATTGCTTTTTCAAACAAAATTCTTATTTTCAAAAAATTTTATTTGATTTTATTTTACTTTATTTAATTTAATTGAATTTTTTCGGAATTATTTTTACAATGAATGAAGTGTTCATTTATGACTTCGTGAAAAATAACAGTCGAAAAACTGTAAGAAAACTGCTTTTCTGGGTACTGGTGCATCAACTGAGCGTTTCATGCACAGTCTACTCGCGGCCGCCACCGGGCTGCGTTCGCGCGCTTCGCGGGCGCCGGCCGTTCTCGCGCTCTGCACGCCGGCCAGACGCGCCTGCGATGCTTCCTCGCATTCGTTACCGCCGCGCGACCCGACGCTACCACGCCCCATTAATTTACGCTTCTTGGCCGCCGGCGCGTCGGGCTGATAAGCGCCGTCGCCGGCGCCGCGACGCCGCTGGCCGGCGTATCGGCTCAGTGCCGCTTCGCTGTTTCGCGCCGCCGTTTAACGCCGGCACGCCAAGACTCGCGCTTAACGCTTCCGTCACGGCGTTTCCCAGTTTGAGACATAATTCAGATTGCGATACACTTTACCCTCCCAAATATTCCACTAAGGATGATACTCCAGCTGGTAGGCTATGACAAATAGCCACTCAAATTTTCCCAAATTGGTGAATACAATATTTGTATTGCAATACAATCCTGCCAAGCTTCATACCCAAGTCAGAATATAATAACGTATTGCAATACGCTTTTCCCCAAGGTTCATTTCACTTTAAGTCACAATATTGTCTCTAAATCTCAATACAATTTCTCTTCATAGTAATATCACAAGAGCAAATTTCCCCAAATTTCTCGCACCGATTTTTTTTTTTTTCATTATAAATACTTTTTTTTTCATTATTTCCACAAAGAAAAAATCACTAAAATCATTTTTTTCACTGGATCAAAACAAATTCTTATAAAATTTATTTTACCTCATTTCTTCAATTTCTACAACTGTAAATCCGCAAAAATTATTTTCTTTATTTAATATTTCTTTCATTTTTCAACAACCCAAATAAATTTAGTAAAATTTATTTTATTTATTCTTCGTTTGCTTATTAATCGTAAAACCTTAAAAATTCCACTTTTCATTTAAAACCAAACAAATTTATGAATTTATTTTGTTTTATTTCTCGTTCAAGTTACACACTCGTAAACTCCCAAGATGTTATAACACTCAAAATTTTATTAAAAAATTCTATTTTTATTTGTTCAATAAACTGTAAATAAATTGATCTCAATTTATTTCATTTCCTGGGCACACACTGTACTCACAAGCTTTCCCTATGTGCTACGCACCACACACATCCAAACACATGGCATGGTATACATACCTATCTTACCAAACATTCATTAATTCACCCAATCACACAAACACATTCAAACACACGTGGTACAAGGTCCTAGTTTCACCGTGATTTTCCTAGGTAATCTCATACCTAAACTCAACATCAAACCACACCTAGTGGTGATGCTCTTCCTCAACTATGGCCTAAGCCTAAATTCTCAATCTATAGGTTTCCATATACCTATACTCACACTAGAAACCACCTAGTGGCATAGGTCACTCCAACCCGAGCTCCCTAGGTATTCGTGATACCTAAGCTCCGATACTGCCGTACGCCCCAAACCCGGGGGGTCCCGCTGATCACCTGCCAACCTACACGGAATACAAGTGGATGCTCCGTTACCCGACGCCACTTCAAAAATCGAAAGCAGTCTCCCTTTGTACTGGGAGCTCTACCTAATTGAAACACCCGTGATTTAAACTCGTCCCAAGCAGTCCAATATAATCAAAATGATATAAATATGGATAAAAACGGCCTCTTGGGCCCATACTACAATATCCATAAAAACATGCCAACTATATCCAATAGTTACAAGAGTTCAAATAATGGCTTATACAACATATATCAAAATACACCTAATTTTAATACATGTAAATATTAGAAGAACCTCAAAGCCACACTCCGGGTTCTTCTAAATCGCCCCAGACGCAGCCGTCCCCGACGCCTCCCGCACTGTAGCGGATCCCACGATCGGGGTGAGCTAAAGCTCCAGAGAGAATCACCCCGCGGGTTACTCACCACCTATGCAATGCAATGTTCCAATTAAACACACATTCAAGCAAAATGCATGATCCTACTAATGTCTACATAACCAACTCGTGATCCCAAGTCCTTCATCGACTTCTCACACTCGCCTAAGCCTCGTATGAGAATTATCATTTTCTATTGCAGGAACTACCTCCGATGTTATAAATTGTGGACCGTCCGATGTTATATTTGTGGGCTACCTCCGAGATATGATTTCACCTGGCCTGCCTCCTAAATCGATTGATATTTTTATATGTGGACTATCCTCCGAGATATATCAATTGGGCCGTCTCCGACGATTGATATTTTAAGTTTGGACTACCCTCCGATCATTTACTATTTTTAGACAACCCTCTGAAACATTTTCTCTAGACTCATCTCATGCACTCACTCCTATAGTCTTAGGTGTCTAATGCATATGGAATGTATATGACAATCCTAATACAATTTAATCACATGCAAATATATATAAAATACGAATATATTCGCAAAAATTAAATCACACCAAATATATGTAATTACTACTCTTACATCAAAATTAGCTCACTTGGGCTAATGTTCAAACACAAGCAATTCGATTCGAATTACTTAACCAAACACATATTTTCACAAAAATATATTTTAGAACACTGTTTCGGGAATAGTGAAACCCTCGGTTACTATTCTCGAAAAATCACAACTCAACGGTTCACTTTGTGAACCCTCAATCCACGGCCATAACCCAAATTTCAACGCATACTGGGCAAACATCTAAAGCACAAATTACACCAACTCGAATCTAAACAGCCCGCACTCCATACACGGTCGTCACATTTTTAATAAAAATTCGGGGACAATTCGGTCCCGGCTCGACCGATCGACGGCCCTCACGACCTCATTTGACTCAAACATTAGTTAAACACTTAAAATGAGAATAAAACTCAAGTAGGGAGAAAATCCTACCTCTTGGAGTTTGTCAAAAACTCACAATCCCGGAGTCCACGCGTAGCCTGCTCCGCGTAGAACGTTTTTCCTTCTCGCCTGGTGCGACCGCCGACTACTGATTTCGACACGGTGTGGTAGAAGACTCTCTCTCTCTAAAGCTCTCACGGTTAATGCGATCTCCAAAATGAATTTCACGCTTTTGGCTTCAGGTCTTGGCTGGCGGAGACGGCACTATTGACAATTTTGTCATCTAGCCGACTTAAAATCAAATTTAAAACTAATCATTATGTCCTTACCGTAATTGATATCTCTGCGACTAATTTCTGGGCCGGGTCCATTTTCATCATTTCTCTACTCATACCACTTATGGTACATGAGCGACATGCTATACGTGCCTTTCGTCGTGATCGGTAACCCACATTTCCGCACCCGAACCGCGATGCCTCGAAAAACGTGTTGATTCTGACTGTCTCGGAAAATTACGAAATTTTACGTGCTAACTAGATTTCGCGAGACGATTTCAACGGTACAATCCGTTTCGTCATCCGAGATCTAGAGAATTAATTCCGGATTTTTAACCGAAATTACAATTTTGTAATTAAAATTACGATTTTGCCCTTTTTCCATAAATTGGAATTTCTCGGGTCCTACAAAAAATCATTTTTTTTTCCATTCTATTTAACACTCAAATAAATTTATAAAAATTTATTTTCTTCACTTTTCTTCAATTTCACACCTTGTAAAACTTCTAGAAAATTATTTTCCTCCTTTCTTAACCAAATAAATTTATCAAATTTATTTTCTTTGCTTTAAATTTTTTTCTCATTTTCCAACAACCCAAATAAATTTAGTAAAATTTATTTTATTTAATTTTCTTCAGTTTTACACTATAAAACCTTAAAAATTAAATTTCTTCACCTCTAAACCAAATAAATTTATAAAATTTATTTCTTTTCTTTTTCCGCCACGAAAAATTTTTCTCCACTAAATAAATTTATAAAATTTATTTTCTTCCATTTTCTTCAATTCTCGTCCAATAAATTTATTAAAAATTTATTTTTCTTCATTTTCATTTCCAGTTTTGTACATTGTACCACTCAAAATATTTTCTAAATATTTTCTAACACATTCATGTGCTAATCACCAAGCACACACAAGAATCTCAACACATGAAACATGTCATGCACATCAAACACACAATAATCCAACAAATCACACAAAACACTTCAACACACGTGCATGTAGTGTCCTAGTTTTGGTCCCGTGATTTTCCTAGGTAATCTCATACCTAAACTCAACATCGAACCACCTAGTGGTGATGGATACCCAACCCGAGCTCCCTAGGTATTCGTATACCTAAGATCTGATACCAAGTTTACGCCCTAAACTGGGGTCCGCTTGACCACCCGTCAACCCGGTTGAATGGCCAAGTGGATGCTCTGGGTTACTCCGACACCACTTCAAAACTCCAGAGTCTCCTTTGTACGGAGAGCTCTACCCAAATACAGTACCTGCATATACCTGTCCCAAACAGTCCAATATAATCCCAACATGAGTAAAACGGCCTCTTGGGCCCATAATACAATACTAATCACAATATATCCAAACTATATCCAATAGTTTCAAGAGTTAATAAACTACTCTTATACAACATATATTAAAATACTCGAATTCTAATACATGTAAACATCATCAAAGCCACACACGATCTCTTCTAATCCACCCTAGGACGAGCCGGTCCCCCGCACGCTCCCCCGTACCAGAAAGGGGAGTCCCACAACCCGGGTGAGCTGGGGTGTCAAGAGAGAATCGCCCTAAGTGGGCTACTCTCCACCTAAGTGTAGTGCAATGTTCCAATGAAAACATACATTCAAGCAAATTATGATCCTACTGAATTGGTCATGGCGACTCAACTCAAAATCCCCTTAGTCCCACTGTAATTTCACACTCGCCCAAACCTGCAGCTTAATTCATCGCTTTATTAAATGACAACCCTCCGCCGAATATATACTCACCACGCTCCGACGATCGGGATATATTATCGGTTTGTAGACTACCCTCCGATGAATATCAATTGGGCCGTCCGACGATTGATATTTTTAAATTTGGACTAATCCGATAATTAATATTTTTAGACAACCCTCCGAACTGCTTTCTCCGCACTCATCTCATGCACTCACTCCTATAATCCTAGGGTGTTCTGGGCAGATACTGAACGATGTACGCGCCCAATAATACCAAATCACATGCAAATATATGAAATTACGGAATATACTCGCATAATTCAAATCACACAATCATGTTATGTAATCTTACAACTCATACCATCAAAATTAGCCTACTGGGCTAATGATCAAACACGAGCAATTTAATTTAAATCGGGCCGACCAAACACATATTTTCACAAAAAATATATTTTAACACCGCTTTCGGGAATGTTGATACCCTTGGTTACTACATTCTAAAATACAACTCAACGGTTCACTTAGTTAACTGGAATCCACGCCATTCCCGCCCAATGTATACCAAGCAAACATTCAATGCAATAACTCAAATTACTGTAAACTACACCTCAAATGTACTGCACTCCATATATGGCTACTCCATTTTTGTTTCTAAAATTTGTATCAATTCGGTCCTGGTTTGGGACTAATCGACGGCCCTCACGCCCCATTCGACCAAAACATCGACAAACATTCAAATAGAAATAAAACTCAAGTAGGGAGAAAATCCACTTTGAATTTGTCAAAACTCACAATCCCGGGAGTCCACGCGTAGCCTCGCTCTCGCGTAACGCTTTTTCCTTCACCCCGAAGACCGCGACTTCCGCTGGACCAGATATTTCTGCAGGTTTCTCTCTAAAAGGGTTCTCTCAAGAAAAGCAAGCTACTGGATCTCAAATGCCCTCCCCACGTTTTTGCCTTTGATTTAATGAAGGAGATGAAGTACTATTGACAATTTTGTCATTTAGTGACTTAAAATCAAATTCTAAAATGACTGTTATGTCCCTTTTTGACCAGAATTGATATTCGGCACTATTTCGGCCGTCCATTTTCATCATTTCTCTACCATACCACTACAGACATGAAAGATACGCTATACGTGCCTTTGCCGCATCGGAAATCGCTTTACTAAGACTAAACGCCGACGTCAAAAACGCGGCCGACCCGACCGTCTCACTCAAGAAATTTACGTGCTAAATAGATTACAGACGATTCCAACGTTAAATCCGCTTTTGTCATCCGAGATCTAGAAAATTAATTACGGATTTTTTTAACCGAAATTACAATTTTGTAACCAAAATTACGATTTTGCCCTCTTTTTCCATAAATTGGAATTTTTATCTTTACAATTATTATGAATAAAAATAATTTAGGAAGAAAATCTCCCTAGTTGCTTCATTTTTTTAAATATACTAAACTTGTAATAATCAAGTTAGATGAATTATATTTGGGAAAAGATATATTAGATATCATCATATATTCAAATTGATAATGTGATGTATTCATATTATAGGTTTCGTTCTCTAAGTTAGAATGGTTGGAACTTTGTAATCTACCCAAGTCATAGATCTTCCAAAATTCAAAAAAGATGGATAGAATATACCATGAAAAGGTTAGTCTTCTCCCATTTTTTTTTTGTTTTTGTTTTTTTCTCCCGTACTTTCTATTTCTCCTTATGCTATTTTTGAAACCACTGATAGAAATATTCTATAAAAAACAATTAGATAAAATAAGGTATAAGATTATATTAATTTTAGATATAGTTTATATTAGAGATTAATTATCATTCTTTCAAAATATAGTCAAATCAACCTTATTTAAAAAAAACATATAATTTATTTTTAGTAGGTCAAAAAACAATTATGAATATTCTATCTATTTGCATCCATATATAACAATTAACTTCCCTTTCTATAACCAAACTTTGATGATTGAAATTAGTATAGTACATGATGATGTTGTATATGTAATTTAATTATCATGCAGGCCAACTCGTAAAGTCGAGGCCCCCCCTCACTCAATTTTTTTTTCTTTGTTTCTAAATGGAATCCAACCGAGAAGGAAAATATGCCCCTTGACTCCCTTTTTATTTTTATTTTTATAACTATTCACTTGAAATTACAACGTTGTAGTAATCTACTCTCAAAAAGTTTCAAACCTTATTCCCTCTCATCCCTATGTTTGGCCTAGCGCTTATTCGCTCTCATACCCATTTTAGTTCCTCATTTGTAAGTTTTAAAGAATTTTATTTATATTTGATTTTCTTTAGAGCTATGTTTGGTTATCTAAAATTTGAGGGAAAATCAAAGGAAAGAAAAATAGAAGGAAAAAAATAAAAGAAAAAAAAATGAAGGAAAATAAAATATAATTAAATTTTTGTATAAAATTTTGATTAAGTTACATCAAATCAATTTTATTTGTTTAAAACTCATCAATATAAAGATTAAATAATTTTAAAATATTTAAATTTCTAAGAAATTTTATTTATATATATCTTTCTTTAAAAAAATTATAAGACAATTATTTTCCTTAATATTTTGTAAGAGCCAAACACAACCTTTTTTTTTACATTGATTCACTTGGAATCAATGTTTTAAAAACTAAACCAATAGTTGAATCGAAAAAGTTATTGTTCACGGTTTACTGGTTGGATCGGTGGTCGAATCATGGTTGAATTGGTGATGTCATAAATATATAAGTTATATTTAAAAATTTAAAAATACATAATCTAATACTTAGAATATCATTTATTTATTTTTATCTAGTGTTATTAATATTTTTACTTTTGTAAAATATAATATTATAATATTTAAATATAAAATCTATTGAAAATTTAAAATATAACATTATATATTTATGTTTTTTGAATTATGAAATATAATGCTTTTTTGTTAGATTTATACAAACCTTTAAAATGTAGCCAAGTGGTTAAACTCAATACCACACCTACTCAAGACCTGAGTTCATGTGACGCCCCAAAACCCGGGGAGTCCCACTCACCCGTCAACCTCAAGGAGCGATATCGCCTCAGACGCGAGACGCATACCTAAGTAAAAATGCCTCTTGGGCTCATAAATCAATACTCATCAAAACAAATATCACAACTATATTCCAATTGACTCCCAATAATTCAATAGTTGATTGCACTTTATACAAACACATATTAAAAATCTAAATTCTAATACATGCTATATCCCAAAACATCAAGCCACAAACCGGCTTCTTCAAAATCAATCTTTAGATGAGTTGTCTTCCTCGAACGCCCTCGCACTTGAAAATATAATCCCCTCGACAAGTGCGAAACAAAGATCAAGAGTTTAATCATCCTAAACCCGATTACTCTCCACCTAAGTGCATATGCAATGCTCCAAAATAAGCACACGCCAAGTAAAATACGTGATCCTACTTGAATGTCTTACGTTATCCCATGTCACAGTCCACCCCGACTACCTGGCCACTCTGCCAAGCCATGTATGAGAAAAATAATCATTTTCAAAACAAATCATCGTTCTTGAAAAATATACCACCGAAATATTCGGTAAAAAATATGGGACTACCTCCGAGGTGAATCGTTGGTGAGCTCCCACAGTCATGGTCCTCATCCAAGATCCGTTGGCCCATCTCCCAACTCCAATTCTCCCAACATCATCCCGTGAGCCTTTCGAAATCCCATGCCCGCTTTTTACAAAAACTACGCTACGCACTCACCTAACCTCTAGTTACTTCAAAGGCATACATAAAATGCATTATGCCAGCATTTTCAAAACCATTTATACAATATGTCAATATGCATATTTTCAATCAATCATACTATATTATATGGAATTCAACGATATCAATCATCACCCAAATTAGCTCACTGAAAGCAAATCATAAATTTCAGCATCCCAATGTTTATACTACAATTATATTCCATATAATTGAAAGCAACTACAATTTTTATCCTCAATGGTCTATACACACAATTATATTCCATATAATTGTGACCTCATGTTAATACTCATTAAGCATTAACCTATTGATTTCTACACCACACCAACTCAAGTCATTCATTTCAACAAATCAAGCACACAACATATGGACGATTTTTGTCCAATTCACACAACCCGGGACTGATTTTAATAAATGCACCTGTGTCCCAAGAGGGCTGTCCACGTATGTTCCACTCTGTCCAACTCCTATTTCACTTTTTGGAACCGAATTTCTTACCCATTTCCGGTCTTATAAACACCAAAGCATTATTTATTCAATAAATTATCACACAAGAACCCATAAGCAGTCATTCCAGAATAAAGGCTCCGTGATTGCCCAATCGGCTCCCAAAAATTCTAACACTCCGGTCCCATATTTTGGGACCGATCAAACGGCCTCAAACCCACCGAAACATCGAAAAACACTTAAAATGGGAATAAAACACAAGTAGGGAGAAACCCCTACCTGAGTTTGTCAAACTCATAAACCGAGTCCACGCGATACCGCCCGTAACGCTTTTCCTTCGCCCGGGCACCGCCAACTGGGCCTATCATACGCAAATCTGTGCAGGTTGCTCTCTCTCTAAAACCCTCTCAAAAGAAAAGCTACTGATCCCCAATTCCTCCATCTCACGTTCTTGCTCTTTGACTTTGAAGGAGATGAAGCACTATTGACAATTTTGTCATTTGTTTAATTTAAAATCGCTTCCCTTAACGAATTTTACGCCCTTCATTTCCCGTATTTGATTTTCTGCACTATCTCTAGCCGTCCATTTTCATCATTTCTCTACTCATACCACTTATGGTACATGAGCATATGTTATATGTGGCTTTCGCCACATCAAACCGTTTACTTCAAGACCAACTCACATGCCTCGAAAAAAATGGTCAACTCCTAATGGCCTTGGAATATTATGAAATTTTACGTATAACTATATTTCGCGAGAGACGATTCCAGCCAGCAACCGTTTATCATCCGAGATCTAGAGAATTAATTACGGATTTTTGGACTAAAATTATAATTTTTGTGAATTTAAATTACGATTACCTTTATTCTAAATTGGAATTTCTGCACAGCTTCATTCCTTTAAGAATAATGAATTTTTAGCAAGTCATTCATTATCTATTAGTACCACAACAGAGAGTGACAAAGGCTTATAGGCCTTCATATACCCATGTTTTGAAGGTTTTTTTTTTTTTTGATGCAACAAATAAAAGTAATTGTTGTGGAAGATTATGAAAGTGGTTTTGAAGGGTTGTTATAAAGGCTCATTCTCATATGAGAACGAGCTTTTTATAGCTGAACCCATTTTGAAATAAGCAACACAACTCATAATAAATCGGGTGGAGCCTAACTAATAATAGAATTGGCTGCACAAGTGGATGAGTGAGCAGAAAGATCAATGAACCATTTTATTCCACCGTGAACCGTGGTTTCCGCTTGATGTCGATTCAATTGATGTCCCATCAATAAGCAACTCCGACCAAAGAGAGGCTAGTCGACGCTTGATGACCGATTCGATATTCTATTCTCACGAAGACTCAAATCTAGTTCTTCCGTTCAACTCTTATTAGTTAAATGTTGTGAATAAAATATAAATATTTTTTTTTCTTAATAATATATTCTATAAAGATTATTGTTAAGTCTTAATGTATACTAAAAATGGTAATTCATTTCTTTTATTCCAATCATTTTCATTTTCATTTTCTAAGGTTTAGTAAATTCTATTTTTATATTCTCAAGTGTATTTATATGTGCTATATTCATATTTTTCTTACCATTTTCATTTTTTTTAGGTATATGGGATTTGCTTTACGTTTTGCTCTATTTCCAACGAGGTGCAACTTAGCCTTTGTGTAAGAGAAAATGTTAATGATAAGCTTGAGAATATTTAGTGGATCAAATTTCATTAAAACTCTTCCTTCATAATAGATGTTTTTAATTATTTTATGCATTATGATATAATTTTAATTGTAGACTCTTTGTTTTGATAAATTTATGATATTGTTAGAGTAATTTTTACTCTCTATTCAAAATTGTTGTATTATTGCTTCAAAAGGGATTAATTTAACATGTAATGAAAGCTATTAAATATGATCTATTAGATGAAGAATATTTGCATCATTTGATAGGATATTCAGGAGTTAAGTTAATATATAAATTTAGCGGCAAATCAAAATAGAGATAAGTTAATCTCTTCTCCTATGTACAGCAAAAGCAGGCCACTTATTTAACACAGAGTCAACTTCACAAAGTTCCATTTTATTGGAATTATAGAAATGATTGTGCATTTATAGTTTGAAATTTAGGTTAAAAATTGGTAAAATTTAAAAATTTAATAGGAATTAAAAAAAAATAAAAAATGTCTCTTGGAAAAGAAGAGGTTTGAGGTTTATATTTGAAAGATTATTTGCTTTGTAAAATTTAAAGAAAGTGAATTTCGAATTTTAAAGAATTTTTATAAGAATATAAAGGATCATAAATTTTATATTTTCAAAACAAAAATAAAAAAGATTTTAGAAAATTTGAAATTATTGAAATTATTATTTTTTGAAATTAAAGAATGATTTTTATTTAGTTTAGTAACTAACGAAATATATATATTTTTAAATTGAAATTAGAGAAAATGTTTTTTTTTCCTACATAAACAAAAGTAATGGAGTGAAAGTTAAAATAAAAATAATAATATTACTTTGAAAGTTAGTATTAAAGAAAGTTAAGATAGATAAAAATTCAGGATTTTAGAAATATTATTTAAATCATAAAACTTGAAATAAATGAGATGCATACCAATGGTTTAAAAATTTTCTATATAAACAAGTAGTCTTATGTTCAAACTTGTTAAAATTATTTTTGTGAAATTTAGCTTAACATTCCAAACAAAAGGGACTCTGAAAAGTTTGATTTAGTTAAAATAAAATAAAATAAAAAGTAAATATTTGAAAATAAATAGTCAAAAGGTGAAAGCAATTTTTCAAAACCAAACCAATATTAAACCAAAAACTATCGATTCATGGTTCATCGGGTCTAAACGATGGTTTAACTGCGACATCATTAACATAGTTTACATATTATAATAAATAAATAAATAAATAACTTAGTTATAATTTTGATAAATATCGCATCTTTTTGTAGAGTTTTTCACAAAATTTTACACTCAGGAGTTTATCATAATGTCAATGCTTAAGACTCATGACTGGTGATGGAGGACCAATAGAATATAGGTCATTAAACTTAGATCATAAATAAGATATCATAGAAATGAAAAAGATCATCCATAAATGGAAGAAATCAACCTATAATCTCACATTCTTCAGGTGAACATTTTGAGGTACCAAGATATAACAAAGGTGGTAATGAGAAGAGGAAGAACAAAACAAGGTAAACAGACAAAATCAATATTTATATTAATCTACTTTTATACAACAAATAGATATGGAAAATACTTATAGAATGCATAAACCATTCAATCTATCACAAAATATGATCTCGACATTTGAATAATTTATAGATGTATATTTATCAGAAAGTTATACAAAACCATTATGCATCTCTTCATAATTTCACATCTTTAAGATTTATCATAGAAGGTGATAATACGCTTAATACATTGATTTGCTACTGTAATGTGGTTACACCTCATTTATTAGCATGACCTTTCGATTAAAAAAAAATGTGTTTATTCGATATTAAAAATAGATGTGGAAAAAAGGATTTGACATTAAATCCTATTAGAATATACAGATGCCCTTCAATGACATCTCCACAACTGAATCCTAATGGAATACAAATGCCCACTCATGATGATTCCACAAAGACAGTACATGCCAATTAAGTTTTCCAATAAACTGGTAATTCTCATAAAAATGCTCAGATCTATGGTAGTACGACAACAGAAATATAGTGAAAAGAACAAGTGAAACTCTAAGTTTAGGAAACATTTAAGATTCATAAAATAATAAAATTAAGAGGGGGAAAGAATATACATATGTAAGAAAGCCCCTTCATCTAAAACTCCGTTTTCCACTTCTACACTACGGCATCGTTGCGAAGCAAAGATCAAAATTTATCAAATACCGGAAATGCCAAGTCCATTGACCAATACTATTCTGGCTACATGGGTGCCGGGTTGAAATCGAAAATACAAAACACCTGGGAACTCACCCAAATTCCAAACCAAGTCCATGAGATTTATAATGATAATGTAAAAATCCTAAAATGGACTAATCGTGAGCGTTAATCTGTTGCGAATGTCGCAACGGTGAGGAGTTAAGGTGGCAAATGTCGAAGAGTCAAGAAGGGCAACTTTTCTATCGCTTTGACGCAAAAACATAAAACATCACTTTGCAATCTTTAAATTTTTTTAAAACTATATATGTTATTGAACAGCCTAGCTCAGGTAAATCGGCCTGCTCAACTGGTTAACCGGTCGAATCGCCACCACGTGGTTAAATGTCGGTTCAATCGCATTCCGGTTTAATCATTTGAACCAAACCAAAACGGTGACCAGTTAACGGTCGAACCGGCTGATTCGGTCCAGTTCTGAAAACATTGGGTGAAAGGGTTTGAAAATAGATAGATAAAATATGAGCAGTAAGTTGATGGGAAATAGGCAAAGCAAGTCCTTTGGGCACAAAGAGGGAAATCAAGGTACATATATATATATATGTGTGTGTGTGTGTGTGTGCAAAAAGTGTGTGTGTGTGTGTGTAAAGTAGTGTGTAGAATATCTGTCTAAATAGAGAATATAAAGAAGGAAAAGAAGATTCATCCAAAGAATAAATATATTATATAAAATTGAGTAGGAATTGGGATTTACAAGAGCCGGGAAATATAATGTCTAAATATCAAATAGGGAAAGAAAATCAATTAATTACCACAACTAGAGAGAAAAAGAACAATTTAAAATTAGAAAGACAGATTTTAATACCTAAGATGAAGATTGTGGAAGGAAGAAAATTAATTACCAAAAAAATAGGAAATGTAAAGACATTAATTGAACCAATGTATATCACTAGGAAAAAGGTCATTAATATAATAGGTTAATCATGAAAAAGGAGTGAGAAAATGGCACAAAAAGAATCAATACGCTCACTTACTCGGGACTGCTTGCTTCCACAAATCCTTTTGCTGCCCATCGAAAATCAAACCTAAAAGTCAATATTCCCCATCTTCGTGAGGAAGATACCCTTCATCATACTTTTAGTAAATAATTTCCTACACCCTTAAATGTGACACCTGTGACGTTAATAAATCTAATTCATATTGAAGCAGCAGAAGAGACTAAATGACCTCAACATTGGAACAATATAGAAATTACTCTTTGGAACAATATAGTTAGCTTTAGAATCAATGTCAAAAGAAGAAAAGATTTTCCCCAATCTCTTAAGTTTTCTTCTTTATTTTCACTACCATTTCATTTAGTTCGCCTTCCATTGATAAGAACCCCGTATAAAAATGATCAGACATCCGTCACCATTTCCCACACATACCACTAATCCCCTAGTCCCTTTTAGAAACATCAATGCTTCTAGGCATCCATGAACATAGTTCCATACAATAGAAAAGCCCTAAATTACATCACACAAGCATAACTAGAATTCAGACACATCCGTATCAAAAAAAAAAAAACTAGAATTCAGAAACATACTACAATGCATCACCTGCAACCTCTGCAACAAACTTCTGAGTGGCAACAACTACTAGTCTAATTCTGCAAAACAAAGGGGAAGAATTAATCCAATTTGACATGACAAATATCAAGGAAGTCTAATTCAGGTTTTAAATAAATCATCATCCTCCAAAGCAGGTTATAACTCACTAATTTCCTTTTACTTATTGACTTACACCAAAGAAAATAATTATAAATTGCACTCGTTTTTTATTTCAAAGAATATGGTAGTGTCTAAGTCTTTCTAAGGCTGAAAAGAAAGTGATAACACAAACTAACAAAGCCACAACCAAAATATTTCAATATGAAGTTATCAAAGATTCCCAATAACAATTCAGAAAATCAAAAAATTTAGTGGTAAATAGAAACTTGAGCACTGGTATATTATGATAATGAGGAGTTTCAACAATACCTAATTCCATAGAAAAAACTCTTCGTGGTTAAAAAACCTTTCCTTTTCATAAGTTGCATAACTAATTATATATTGTTTCAACAAACTATTTTGTTGAAAATACCTATATAAAACATTAAATATCATATTTCATTACCCAATGACCTTTCTCGGGATCAGAATCTCCAAGGGAATGTAATCAGGCGGATCATATGGGCTACTGCTTGTTACTACAACCAATGCAAATAAATGAACTTTGGAACTCATATTTTTGAAGTCTCGCATTAGTTTTAAATTAGGCTAAGGAGAAAGAAAGAAAGAAAAAGAAGGTAATCCCAATTGGTCTCAACAAAGAAGAAATCTTCCTTTTTTTTAGTTCCTTATTTTCACCATATAATCTATTGTACAAATGGGTGATTTGATTTTGGTAAAGTAGTGTGGAGATTCTCATAAGGAAAATGGAGGGATTAATAAGGGGGCCTTGTTGTGAGAGAATGAAGGAGGAGTACTGGGTCAATGCTCTCACGTAAAATAGTTCTATCAAGGGCCTGCCTACATCTGGTGCGAACCTGCCACCCAATCTTCTTGTTCCCCTGTACCAAAACTACATCAGGTAGAGAACTTATTCCTAATTTGTTTGTTGTTCTTACACTTTATTATGCTCCTTTTATTGATGCATTAGGAGAGCTAGAGAACAATTTATGCAGAGGCAAGTATTCCCGCGAAGAGCACTGCTTGCCTGTATGCAAGGTTATAATGAGGATTTCTTGAGCAAGTTAGGACAGAGACCGAGCAGTGGTCTCAAATGCAGGAAATGCTGGAGCATGTGGGGAGGAGATGGAAGAACTGAACTCTCTTGGGACTTTGGGAAGATCGAGCTCTTGATCTCTCGACATCTAATCCAATACCCGCGATCCAACAGAAGCCTTTCTAAAAAACACATTACACCTAATCGTCTGCTCTATGTCAGTTTCCTCTCGAATGCGACATTGGAATTTTAGCTTATTGAAAGCTAGCTATGCTGGTTAACTATCAGAAGGAGCTTCCTTGCTTGCTTGATTCTTTTGTCATAATGTTCATATTGGACCATAACACCTAAACTCTAAGGAAACAAACATTTAGCATTGCCACCATTTGGTAAGATTTTCCTTAATTTCTAGGTCCCGTTTTTTAAAGGCTTAAACAAATAAAAGGTACAGGAGATTAGAGTTTCCTAAACTTCATAAACATAAATTCTCGTAAACTTTTGTATCTTATTTAATGGTCAAACATTTTTCTTTTGTACTCATTATCGGGCCTTTTCACTGTCAAGTTAAATTTATGACCATACCCCTTACAAAGCTCTATTTCATTCACTGTGTGGAAGAATGGAAGTGGTAGTTGCCTCTTTAATGACAAGGCAAATGAGCTACAAGCACAAGTATTCATGCTAAAGGAGGAGATCCACAGCTTAAGGAAGGAGCACTTAGATAAAGACGGCCGCCACCGCACAAAATAAGCCTGAGAAGCCGGTTTTAGTCTCCACATACGAAGGAAAATCAGCAAAGAGTTAACAAAGAATGAAGACCGCTGCATGAGGTGTTGAGGAAGGTGCTGAGAAAAACATACACACCCGCCTGTGCCTTTCTCCCACCACAAGACTCGCCACCCTTCCCGAACCTGGGCAATTCCTGCCTCTTATGCTAAGGCACGCAAGGCCATTTCTCCCCTCGCACTGGCCTCCGACCGACCCCTTTGCCTTCCTAGATTAAGTAAAACCTTCGGGCGGAATAGGCACACAAAGGGGATCTCTATGACTAGAATTCAATGAGTAACAAATGCTAGTGTATATTCTTTCTTTTCCAGTCGTATGAACTCGTGGTGTGAGCTTAGACTTTAGAGGGTCTTTCGCTAACTTTCCTGAACTAATTTCTAGCTTGCCTTCATAACAGGGCAAGCAAGCTAGCTAAATCCAAAACTATTCTAACTCTGAGAAATTTTGAAATGTTATTATTATTATAATTGTTTATGACTTCATAAAGTCTGTGCTAAAGTTGAATATGAATTTTAGTTATGTTAGTTTTATTGTTACTATTTTCGACTTGTGTTTCAACCCCTTCTGGCCGGCTTGATTTGATTCGGGAATAATTATAAAGAAATAGACATGAAAATGTAAAAATACTGTGATCGTAGTATCTAAGTATTATTTTAATAAATCATAAATATTGATTTTTAACGACAATTTAAAAATGTTTATGGTCCTGCTTATCACCAAAAAGATAGAAAATCAAGATTAAAACGTAATTAAAGATTTATAATTTTAAAATTATTTGATTCTTTTCAATCAAAAAAAAAAATTTGTTTATTCTTTTAAGAGTTGAGGGAGACTTGACCATTATGTTTTTCATCTCTCGAAAGCTCACGCTGTCATGGTGCAATAACGTGAAGGTTACTATTTTCAGCATTAATTTGTGCTTAATTTTTTCCCACTCTTTATTCCCTTTCAATACCTACCCTCTTCCGCCTTTCATTCTATCCATTATCCCTGCCTACACAACATTGCGTATTAACATATGGATTTTAAAAGCCAATGGTTGATTTACCTTTAAAATTAGAGACCATAAAATTTCCATGGGTAATTACTTAGGAAAGTTAAAGAATCATTAATAAGAACTGAACAAATTGTTAACTGACCGTAATTTGTTAAGCATGTTTTGCTTCCAATTTTTCTTTTTTGCGCTGCTCTATTAATTGTCATATGCAAATGGATCTGCCAACGATTGCGCCTGTCAAAATGGATACAAGCATTATATCAAACAGCAAGCCATCTAAATTATTCTAGATGTGTAATCCAATGCCAACATTAACTCAAATAAAATCAGCACACACATAATAAGCACATGTTACTTGTTATCTTCTTTCATGCAGTACCCGAGCATTGAGCACTGCATACATTCATGCTCATTGAACAATTCTTGTTATCTTGTCCAAACAATAGCCAAATAAAGTAGTAAATAAAATTTTGAATGGAAAAAATGTAGCATATTATATTTTCTGCTTTTGCCTAAGGAACATATATGATACCTCCGATAGTTTTCGCACGGTGTCTAAATCTGTCACTAATGTCTAAGGCACCGAAAATTCCTTTCTGCTCAAATGTTTTTAATTTAATAAGGGTACTTAATACAATGTAATGTAGTCAAAGAGATCCCTAACTAGTCAAGCTTTCTTCATAATGTGAAATGGGAATTTTAGGTTGTTACAATGGTACATCATTTCTTTAACAAAGTAAGTATAAACGAGAAGGTCAGGTCACCTATTTATACAATCGATACTCAATGAAGAAACCATGCATGTAGGCTCTTAGAAGATTAGCACTAATCAAAATTTGTCAAAATTCAACCTCAAGGTCCTCCTTTGTCGAAAATTCCAGTCATCACATATAGTTGTCAGGTAATCTCCTCCATCTCTATCAGAATGACAAAGCCAAAGGCGTCACGACTGAACAAAGGCCTAAATTGGACCAGTCTGCATGCACTCAAAAGAGTCAATGTCTATGATCGGCAAGTAAGAACACCATTTGGGAGCAGCTCCATTAAGCCACCGTTATCGAACACATATATCATTTATCGTCTAAATAATTCAATGTCACAGTAATCCCCGAACAACCAAAATGTCAATGAAAGATCAAAACATATGTAAAACTATAGAGGAAGAAAGATATAAATATATAACACATTTGATTGGAACATATTAAAATTGTTGGCCATGAATAAAATAAATAGAATCGCACAAATTGGCTATAAAGCAATCAATGAAAGATCAATAAAACTATAAAGGAAGAAAGATACAAAATATAACATATTTAATTTGAACATATTCAAATTGTAGTCATGAATGAAAGAAAATTAGAACTGAGATAAAGCAATTAAGTGTAAAATCAAAGTCCAAATGCTGAATGTTCATGTCAGATTCTTTAATTCCTTCGATCCATCAAAAGGCATTCCTATGTTCGACAATTTTTTCACATAAAATCATTAGATAGTGATTTAGTCAAAAGAATAAGGCCAAAGGTATTTCGCCGTATTATCCGATTGCAAATCCAAACAAGTTGAAGTCAAGTTGTAATGCCCATTAGACATGCTTATAAGAGCATAAGTAAGAAATAAGTTTCAAGACAGACCTTGCAGCTAGTCACATTATGCACTTAAAACTTCCAGAGCAGAATCTCGCAATCATCTTAAATTATTGATGTCAATTATGGTTACACAAGTTAACGATAAAAATTACGGTTATTAATAAGTCGGCCCTTGTGTCCAAATTATATAATGGGCAAAGTCGACATTTTTTCATATCGATTAAAATCTATTCACTTCAGCCAAGAATAGTTCGTAGAAAAGATGATTAATGTTATATTTATCCATTTCCTAAATGATACATGTATAATAAAATAAGCAACACATCACGCGAATTCTTCTATGACTACCACTCCGACAAGTCTAAAGCAATCTAAATTTCTAAAATTAATCCGTATGTCACTTTCTAGAACTCTTGGAACACCTTTAGAACATGGAAGAAACAATCGACATCAAGTGTCTTAGTCCACAAAACCATGGGGGGGGAGCGGAAGCAAAATCACCATTTTCTACCAAAGTGCATTTAAACATGTCTAATCAAATATTAACATATTAGGTTCAGGCAATACTACACCCTGGGCGAACATAGCAGCATAAATGAAGTAGATATCAGGCACAATGTGAAGTTTTCCCAGTATTGAACTACTTAGAAATCATTTAAATCTGACAAGTGGAAAAATAATACCTTCATGGAGAACAAAGACAAGTGTATGGATAAATTGGAGAGTTTTCTTTAGTCATGGTCCACAAAGAACACAGGTAGTTCTAAAAAGATGGCATTATTTGCATATGAGAATTGCTCACCGTCTCAGGATCTCATTCTAACAATATGATTATTTCCCCGCAGTAATCAATCCTCGGGTCGCTCTGAATTTATGAGCTGATGCCACTGTGATGTCCAATATTGGACCCGCCATACCTATAAAGCAAAGAAAGTTTAAGAAAGCAAAGTTCGACCCGCTTAAGAGGGAATATTCAGGTGTATGCACCATCTGCAGCGGGCGTACTTACATGATCTCAACTCGAATAGGATATAAGAACGCAAATCATATATCAAACCTCGTATATTTCACAGCAAGAATGAGTCTCTGTGAACCATGGGCCTAAAATGGAATGGCAACAAAAGGTTGTAATTTAAAATCGAATATCCGATCATAAAGTTAAAATCATACATTGGGTAATTAAATTACAAGGTCACAAATGATTTTTTTATAAATATCACAAATGAATCATTCAAGTGGATGGTTCCCCACTGTGAGAAGAAATGCTTTATGATCGTAAGATTGTATAAATCTAAAATTATTCTTCCAAGTTGGTGGAAGAAAATATTGTCACTGATTCCTGATCGTTGTTGTTGTTGCCTTTTCTTACTTGTTTTTTTTATCAGAGTTGCCTCGTCTTACATGTTGATATAAATAACTAGATCCTTTTCTTCATACTATTAATGATATCCTCTAAATTTCAGTCATTCTTTATCAAATGTTAGCCAAATTCAAATGTACGCCTAGGAACACTTTTAGTCAAATAGTCCCCAAATCAACCTCTGCATAGAATTCATTATTCATTCTCAAGACTTCAATCCTCTTTCAAGGTGGTAGGAGGACTTAAGGGCCTTTCCTTTTAAATGTTGTTTACTCCACTTTGTCTTCCGTAAACTCCTCGGTGTGCAAATAATCTCCCTTGAGAATTCCAAAGATTAAGGTGCTCTCATTCCTACCCTAATTCTTCACTCTTATTAAAAAACATCCACAAGCAATATGAAAAACCGCAAAGAGGAAAGCTATTATTCAACCCCAAAACAGAAAAGGAATCACAAACGGACCAGCACCGCCAACATATGTCTGAAATTGAACACCCTAAATAATAACCATGCAACAAAGGACCTAACTAAACCAAGAGGGTAATAAATTCCTGACAAACATCTCCACCATGGGAACTCCTCTCTTAGTAACAGTTGCCTAAAAGAATTAACAACTCATATCCTTCAGGAGATCTTAGAACTCCCGTATCCACTTATTCCATCTATACCACCCTTGAGAAGCCTGGCGAAAAATAACAACGTAATATGCTTCAACTTGAATCTATATATCTATTCTAATGTTTATGAATGGAAAAGGGCTTAAAAAAAGGCCCTCTCAAAAGCATATATTAACTTTCTAATTGAAAACAAGCCACAAAAAGGCATCATCTTTAGCGGGGTTAATTTGAAAAGAAAGGGTCAGAATAAAAGATATCAAATTAAAAGAATCGCAGAAAGCTCTAAGAAAGGAGGCAAAGAAAACCCAGAGATTACCAAACTCCCGCATCTAAAATAATAGGCTAAAACACAAATAAAATTAAGGACACGAAACAATGTCCTTTCTATGGAGACCACAATTCCCTACATTCACATTGCCTATTTGGGCTATATCCTGGTGGGTTGCTACACATAAAATGTTCAAGATGCTACATATAATATGATCAAAATCCAAGAAAGGTTTGTGAGCTTAATACACATGGAGACACACAATTCAATTTTTTTTTTTTAAATTAAGATCACAATACACTTTTACATTTCCAACATGATCTTATATTATGAAATGAGATCTTTTTTTTCTTTTTTCTTTTTTTGAGCAGAAATGAACAGAATGGTAAATTAACAACAATAACAAACTTTTTTTTTTATACAGAATGCAATTTTTTTTATAAGCTGAGATGAATGATATCTTACCTTTCCTGAACTACTTCCCACAGCCATGAGGAAGCCCCCATCTCCATCAAACTCCAATGCAGTCACCTCCTAGAAATTTAACGTGATACACAAGAAATCTACAGGGGAAAAGGAAATAATGATGATAATTATGACGAAGATGATGCTTAGGAAAAGGAAACAATGATGGTCATCATCATCATCATCATCATATAAAACTCTAATGTTGTTACCCCCGAGAAACTCAGAATTATTGTAAAAAAATCATTAGGTAAAGGATATAATGATGATGATAATGCTTAAGAAAAAGAAAGAAATCATTAGGAAACTCCCAATGTTGTTACTCTCCTAAAAATTGATTGTCATAGTAAGAAATTATTGGGAAAAGGAAATAATAATAGTGATTATCATACTCAAGAGAAGGACATATGTTGCTGATAATAGGAAATATGTTGCTGATGATTTTTTTTTTAATTTCTTTTAATAAGTGGAAATATGCTGATGATGATAAGCATCATCACGAACCAACTTTTTCACTGTTCCCACTTTTTCATCATTTGAAGAAGCTTTTCTGTCAAGGACAATCAAATCTAAGGACAGTCATAAGATGGTTAAAATAATGAAAAAAAAACCCATAGCATACCATATTAGGTCTCCTCATGCGTAATGTTCAGATACAACAAACAATATAATTTCATATTTATTGAAAAATCTTCAGCTGCAAGGACCGGCTAGTCAATACAAGGAAACGGGCCATTGTTCATGCAAAAAAAAAAATGAATCCCTATTTACTAGCTTTTCAAAAATGAGTCAATGTCAAGTCTATGTGAACACCTTCCTTCCTTACTTTGCTGGTGATGCAATTCACAAAGACAAACTGGGCTGCATTTGGAAGTAGAATAGCTACCTGATAAATATCCCTTGTAGGTGCAACAACATCTCTCCCACCAACTGATGATCCTGCTCACATCAAAGCTCAATATACTGCACCATCCTCGCCACCACAAGCAACCAGCCCATGAAGATTACTGGGTTGAAAAACAAGATTCTTCAGTTTCTTGAACAATCATATGTCAATATTTTAATCATTGAACTTTCTGATTGCTAGAGAATACAACCGGACACTATAATTATTGAAAGATTCACCAACCTTGGAGATACTATATTTAGAGCTGGGGACTGAGTGCTAAGAGAGGAGAGGAAACGTCCCTGAGAACAAATAAGTCAAAAGCAGCATAGACAAAACCCAAACATAAAAGCAGTTCAATAAAGATTATATGAAGACATAAAAACTGTTCTAATTAATTCGTACGCATCCGGTGAAGAGACAGCAAGTCACAAGACCAAAGTGATCATATGCGTGATCTCTTCCTGATCCTGTCAAACACAAACAAATAAGCATAACCATAAGTTGCTCATCACACCTCGTTACATGCTGCAAGTAAATACACTTCTCTCGCTTTACTCTTGTTATCCTTAGAACAAGCCATGTTAATGAAATTAAGCAATGTTATAAATTAACATGTTCACACCCTGAACACGTTAATGAAAGAGCTAAAAAATTAAGCCAATAAATTTCCTGGATTCAACTCCTAGTTTTTATTTTTTATTTTTGATAGGTGGAATCAACTCTTAGTTTTAAAAGGCACAAAGGTGCACCTAGGCAACAAGACGCAACACAATGCACCCACCTAAGTGAAATGAACGACATTGACATATCAATTTTATAAAGTATGATTCAAAATCTAATTGAATGAATAAAAATTTAAAACTCCTAGCATTTAAAAAAAAAACATGCAACAAAAAAAATGTAACAAAATTACATACATTTTAATAAATAATTAACAATATCAATAATAGAAGTGTTTAAAGAGGAAAATAAAGTCTACAAGGCATGCCTCTTCAATAGTGAGTGGTTTCGAAAGCATAGGTGCACCTTTTTTAGAACTATAAATCCATCTATCACCAACACTTAAGGATGCACAAATAATTTTCTATACAGGACTACAACTTCAAATAAAGTTAAAAGTAAATTTTGAATTAGTCGTAATGACTTCCATATTTTGCATGTAGACAAACGGAATGATCAATACATAGGAATGCAAGCTTTGAATAGTCATCAGCCAGTATCTATTGGGGCAGTAAAATATTAAGCAATTCAAATTTTAAAATCATGAAAAGATTATGAAAGGAAATTGACTAGTAATTATTTTCAACAATTCATAATCCAAATTAAATATTTTGCAGTTATAATAAGCAAAGAACTTTGAAAAATGAATATGAATAATCTTATAGCTGATAGGAACATAAAGATCGAGGTAAGTCAACCACAAACACTCTTGTGTGCATGAAGATGTTGAAGCATACAATGAGATGATCCGACACTCCCAATAAGAAACAAATATTAAAGTCTGGTCAGAATTAAAATAAGAAAGTACCACAAAATATGCCTACCACATTGCAAACCATAATCACAAATTGTCTCCAAATGATCTCCGTGTTTTGTGTGAATCGACATCCAAGCACAATACTAGCTACAAGAACTCATATGATCTGTGACACATACTGCTTATTTTCCTAATGGCAACCTAACTCGTTGGTTTCCATGTGTAAGTCCAAGATGCTAATATGGGCCCAAACTCAAACAAATTTCAGCTTTTAGGTCGCAACTTCACATTGTATTAAAACTTGATGTCTCGAGTTTGTCTTCTCTATACTACTATCCCTCCCCAAAAGGTAACATGTAAGGCCTCCTATACATTATGGACACGAATTCTAACTATTAAGACTTTTAAAAATCTAATAACTTAACACCTAAAATAAACAAAAGTTCAAGTGCATGAGAGTTTGACAGGGGACCAATATTTCTAAATTTTAGGTTCCCTTTATCATCGTATCAATGTGACCAAGCATGATGAACAAAAACAACAAATAGAACACATTTTCTAACATTCGAACATACAAAGAACCATCTTCTTCCAAGAAGATGGTTATATAATATATATGCATCTAATATATGTTCACATACTTTTGAGAAACAAAGTTATTTCGTGTGCGAACTACCTAATATGTTAATACGTAAAAGTCTTTCAATTAATCATAATTTTTGAATTCTTACACAAGGGAGCTACAAAGGATTTTTCTAAAAAAAAAAAATTGGTGGATTACCAAAGACGTCCATATAATACCACAAACAATGATAGCACTTTCTAACCATTTGTTTACGTTGTTAAAGGATTTGCCATCCTTCTGTATTTATCTTTAAAATGATTAAAGATGCTTATTTCTGCTTTCAAAAATAAAAACAAAAAAGGAAAATAAGAATAATATCTTATAAACTTATATGGATGTTTGGCCATCAAGGAGTTCTTGGTGTCTTCTTTCCTTATAGTGAAATGCATTAAGATCGAGACGCTCTATCATGGCTTATGTGGGCCTACTGATAGAAACAAGTCACGTTAACAAAGGCTCCTTGGATAAACTAGGTCAAATGGGCATTGAGTCTATTGCGCGCCTCCTTTCTCCTAATGATGGAGATTAAAATCGGGCTCGCCTCGTTAGAGCTACGGGCCTTACTGATAGAAGCCTCAAGTCATCATTGATGAGGCCTGGAAAATAAGTGCACAAAATGGGTATTGGTGGCATTTTCAAGAACCATGAGGGTAACGCTAACAAGGGCCATGAAGATAAAACATCATTTGGTGCAACTCCAAGTCTTATTAAAGCCAACCGGCGTTAAGTAGGAAACTGAGGGTGCAGCTCCAAGTCTACCTTTCAATCTGAAACCCTCAAAAAGGCAATATTATTGGGTGTTTCTGATACAAATGGAGAGAGATAAAACATCATTATGGGGTTCCTTGGGGTGAGAAAGGGCCATGAAGATATGACCGAAGCACCAGATTATGGGACTTTCTAGATATTCACTATTGCCTATATCCGCAAATCTGAAGCTTAATCTACTCGCCCAAGAAAAGACACCTCAGGGGCATTGTTAGGGCTTTCCATTCAGGTTTGTTTTTGTTTTCTTTTTCTTTATTTTTTGCAAAGTGAGTAAAATTAAATAATGAGATAAAATGTCAAGATGCTCAAGAAATGAAATTCCACATACAATTCAATCAATAACAATGAGTCTGTTAATGAAGATGGTTTAGAATTTTTCTATTTTGAATTGAGAACAACAAACATGTTCATAAGGAGGTTTTTTTATAATTATTAACTCGTAGGTTCTAAAACATGTTCAAACATGTTTTATATATTGCTTTCATTTTTATTCAATACAAGAAACAATTATTGTTTATAACCAACCAAACTCCAATAAGTTCCTTTGCTCCCTAATGGATGCTAACACTCTATAAACCTCCCTCCCTGCAACCCATCAATAAGACTTGTACATTACAAGAGAACAAATCACTTAACTTGATGCTTTTAACAATGGCGCTATTGAAAAAATGCGTAGTCTCCCCTTCCCACAATGCTGATTATGAATAAAAATACATTTATGAGTTAAGGAAAATATTATATAAATTATAATACTATAGACAAATGAAAACTAAACGGAGCGTAGGGGTCATTAATGGTGACCAGTAGTTTTCAAAGACAATGAGAGATGGTGACCATTAGAAATTGATAGGGAGTGGAAAGAATTGAGATAGTGCCTGACTGTCAGCCTTGAGCCAGTCACATTGAGGAATACCTGAAAATCAATTATCTCTGAGACTAAATGCCTTTCAAACTTCAAAGACAGTTCCCTTAGCTCATACACCTTGATTTGTGGAGGGTAAATACCTGAATTTCAAGAGATAGATACCATGATCAGATGATTTTGTGCAAGTTGAGCCATCATGTTTTGTTTTAACACAACAACAAGATATAAGGATCTAAAACTGACTCCCAAACACCGATGTAATAAGAAACTTCCATCAAAGGGTAAAATTTTAATTTTGGTCGTCATAGCCAAACCTCAACTCGGATTAAGTCCACCCTTTGCAGATAGTCTAACAATGGATAGAGTAAAAAACAAAACATAAACATAATAAATAATAAGAATCATAACAAATCAATTTAGGGAAGTCCTCAACTCTAAGAAAGTATTAAGTAATATCAAACACAATACTCAACTCGATTCATGATAATTTGGAATTATTTTTCACTCCGTAAAGTACCCACAATACTCAATCCCGTCTCTTCTCAAATGGTCTAGTGTCCTAAGATGGGGTACTAAATCTGCACTCATAACCATTCTTGAATCATAGTCAAGAATCAGCTACAGTTATCAGCGAAGTAATTTCTCATCGCTTATATTAGATCACCAAATATTCTCGTAAGTTTCGAGTCCCGACCTCAATCTATGAAACAAATCACCGATATTATGGTAAAACAATTCACAAGTTTGAGATAATTTCGAATCATTTTTTTTTCTTTTAAAGTAGAAAACTAGATATACATAATAAAAATCCATGAAGAAAAGAAGAAGTACACTACGCATTTTGTTAAGTGACATTTAAGGTTTCATTTGATAAAAATATATTTCTGCTAATGTAAAGGCCTAAGTAAAACCAAAGCACATACAATCTAAGTGCTAGGCACCACGTACAAGCAAAAGAAGAGAAGAAAAATACAAACACGCTGTACAAGTTCATTCTCCTGAGCTAAGCAACCCATGTGCTTCCTCTAAATCGCTCTAAAAAAATTGCTCATAAAAGAAAACACATTAGAATTGAACTCGGGGAGTTTGATGTTTTTTTTTCAAAAAAAAAAATATAAACACCTCATTATATAACACACCAAACTCCCCAAATAAATTCTATTTATGATGAATACACATTATGATGGTTTTCCTCAGATTCGATGCAAAAAACAAAAAAATACTGCTTTTACGAAGAGCCCTCAATTTCTTATGGGAAGCCAGAGCGAGGGAACGCCGACTCGATTTCCTAGTAGTTTCATCACATTCTCCGACTCTCTGCCCTAAATCCGACAACTTGGAATCGAATACAGACAAATTGGAAGAAAGAAGTATAAAGAGAGAGAGAGGGAGAGGCTCGATTTCAATAAGCAGCTTTGATGATAGGCGGTAACTCGTGGCTTAGAAATATTTGATTCCAGCCACGCCTCCTCCGTACCCACTTACAACGCCAATGGAAGTCCGAAATCCAAAATATCTATTATTCATCAAATATGAAAAGCCGAAACGTACTTTAAAATTCCGAGATGGAGTTTTAGCCCTGAGAGACCAAGATAAAGCCTTTCCAATACCTCTCCACTCTCTTTCTCTTCCCTCACCCCCTCTTCTCTCTCTCTCTCTCTCTCCCTCCTTTCTCTCGACTCATCCCTACGTGTTTTGCTTTTTAAAAAAACTTTAATCTCCTATTTAATATTTTATCCCTTTTTAAATCTATCAAATTTATTCTCATACTTAAACAAGAGAGCAAGAAGGAAGAGACGAGAGAGGACAGGTGAGGTAAGAGGAGAGAGGCAGTGGGACCCACTGTCAGTGGGCACATGTAAAAAGTAAAAACTCAGGTGCAATGCTTACATCATTGAGTTTTGTACGGATATAAGCTATTTAAAAAAAATTAAATTAAATTAATATGACGTTTAAAATAATTCTCGAAGTAAAGCTTAATGCCGATTAAACGGAACGCAAGATTTGAAAAAATGCGTAATGGCAACCCGACGACGACTTTGAGATTCGCACTGTCGCCGCGTAGAACGGGCGCATTTTAATTTTCGCTAATTGTCAGCCGCCGGCAACGGCGCATTCGATTAGTTCAAATGTCGCCGCTCACAACGGCAAAGATTTCAATCCAATTCAAATGTCGCCAGTTCAACGGCCGCAATCGGGTCGAGATAAGTGCCTCGGGCTAGGGCTTTTTCCCCATTTTCTCCCCTTCGCTTTCTTTCTCCCACCTCTCGCCACAAGCCCGTTGCGCCCCGTCCCGCCGTCCCGCTCACCGTCTCCCGCTTCGGTGGTCACCGCTTCTCCTCTCCGTCCCCGACCTAAAGCATTTCGCCCGCCTCCTCACTTATTTTTTGTAAATTGGGTGAAATGGATGCTCGGAATGTTTGTTAAACAGCTTTTTATCCTCAAATGCGTTTATGCATTCATTTGATTTCATACGATCAACAAATGCATTTAACCCAGATGATGATTGCTGATGTGTTGCCTTTGTTTCTTCCAGTTTCTTCACTTTGCCATGTTCTTCCTATTTTTAATTTGGTAGCTGGAATTGTCCACTTTATTACCTGTTTCTGTTTTTGGTCTATCTATGTGAGCGGTTCACTGTTTCTTTAGTTCTTACTTCATTCACGACTGATTGTTTTCTATATCTTAAAATTATGTTATAGTGAAAGTTTGAGCCAATTTTTTTTTTGTTTGTCATATTCAAGATTATTATAAATACCTTATTATGTAAGCTAGTTGATTATAATGAAAGTTTGAACCGTTATTTATGTGGATGTAGTAGGCATACTATCAAACCACATAAATCTGTATGTGTTCTTTACGTATTTCTCATCTGATTTACCACCATTTTAATCACAATATAGGGTAAATATCACAATATAGGGTAAATTGAGGGAGATTACTCAACTCGGGTCCTACAATAAAGATCGAAATGAACACTAATTTATTCTCATCTTCCATCATTTTCTCATCAATTAAAAGCAAGGTGCAATACTGCTTTTTTCTTTTTGATATCAAGGTAAATATCATGTTTGGTTTTGAGTAAAGAAAAAAAAATTAAAATAAAGAAAAATCTAAAAAAATATCAAATAATTTAAAATTAGTTAAAATTTTATATATTTTTAAATTATTTAATTTTTACATTTTAAAATTAATAAACTAGTTTTAAAATAACAAATAAAAATAATATATTTAATTTAATAATATATACAAGAAATGGAAATTTAGTTACTTAATATAGGTTTTATAGACAAATCAAATGAGGTTTGTTTCTAGTTTAAAAAAAAATGAGGACACTTTTTGTTTGTTTTATTTATGATAAAGTTGATGTGATATAAGGATAATTACCTCTCATAATATTTAATTAATTTGAGATAATAGACAGTCAATTATGTATGTTCCAACAATTCTTGACATGTTACTATAATGGACAACATCAGGAGGAAATGTGTATGTCAAATACGAGGGAGCGAACCGTTATTGAGCCATTGGATGTACCGGTTGAATGCATGTTTCAATAATTGATTGATATGATGGCACGTGAAGACAACTATCGGCTAAAACAAGGTTCCAAATTAGTGATTTACTTAGGTGATCCCTTTAGGAGGGAAAAAGTTCCAACCTTATCCAAAGACGGATGACAAAGAAGGTGTGCAAAATGTTGAATCGGGTTAACACAACAACCATCGAGGAAATCGAACCCGTATATTAAAGTTGTTCGAGTCGATGTACAATTGAACCTAATCAGGTGGTCATGCGTGCGGATATATTTGTTAGCGACAATGACAATGTTGCACGGTTGACTATGGTTGTGGGCTAGTAGTGGTCCCGATCTTGGACGAATGGAAAATGAAGGCAGTGCGGATGAAAGAACGTAATGATGAATATGGTGAAGATGTTGATGATGAATGCGATGGAGATGATGGGGATGTTGAAGTTGATCGACATGCATCATTCTTTCGAGCTTTCAACCAAGTTTTGGAGAATGAACAATGGATATATGTCTCTGCACAAGCACCATCTTGTGATGTATCAAATCACCCAGATGATGAGGCATTGGATGAGGCATCCCCTGTTACCTACCACTTACCACACCTCAATTTCAACATGTTGAAAAACTGGAGAATGTTGTTGCAAGTTGTTGGACTCGGGTGCAGCCTACTACCGGTAATTCGAGTGGAGAATTCGTAATTGGGCAAGTTTTTAATTTCAAATTTGATTTGCAAGAGGCTGCAAAGATTTACTCTATTAAACACGCGAGTATGTCGTTGTTGCATCCTCAAAAAAAATTGCTACTAAGATGTAGAAAATTTGAAGAATGTCCTTTGTCCATGGAAGCTTCGTGCTGCGATAGTTTGTCAATACTTCATATTTGATCAGCAGTATATTGAAGCGCATACTTGTGTCAATCGCTTGAAGCGAACGGAGATATCATGACTAGACTCTGGTGGTTTACACTCATATAAAGGCGTGGTCGGGCACAATTCACATTGACTATTTGCTATTCGATGAGTGTGATGGAAAAATGGGGATATCCAAATATCATCCTGGCGTTGGATGGAAAGCATAAAGCGATTAGGCGGTTGTTGGTGACTTCTCAGTCATATCTGAGTTGCCCGCATTTGTTCTTGGGCATAGAGCAAGCGAATCCACGGATGTCAGCGTTGTTTGGAAAACATGTGAAAGTAATATGCCAAACTCTTGAAATTTCCAACGTGTGTTACGGTCATTCAAGCCATCCATTGAAGGGTTTCTGACATTGTCGTCTAGATTGTAATTATAGATGGTACACATTATATAGAAGTATAAAGGCAAGTTATTGATGATTGCTATGAGGTGTGACGGAAATAATCAGCTGTTTCCATTGGCATTTGATATTATAGAAGGCGAGAATGCGATAGTTGGGGATGGTTTCTTGGCATGTATAAGAAATGAGTTACTCAAGAATGAAATTTGCGTTATATCGAGACAGACATCCATGAATCCTAGCATGGAAGCAATAGACCGATCTCATCCTTGTTTAAAATACACCATTTGCCTATCACGAGTTTTGCATACGTCATTTCGCTAGCAATTTTATGACCGGGTTCAGATAAAACCCAGAAGAATTTGGTTTCTTAGAAGCGGCTTTAGCAGTACGAAGCGGAAATTCAAAAAAGCATATGAATACAATTGGGAGAATTAGTGCAGGAAGCATTACAATGGCTAGAGCGATCCCTTTCGGTTATGGGCTCTTACGGCAGTCGAATGGTTTAATGACAACAAACATTTGGTATTTAATAGTGTCCTTAAAGGAGCTCGAAGCCTCGATGCTTGCATTATCTGGTTGACTTTTTCCGTCTCAACGCGGTGCTGTTTGCAAGAAGAGAAGTAGGTGCTAATAGTTTGGCATCCACTGAGCAATTCACTCCGTACGTTGATGCGCATATCCAGGGCCGTGTTGTTAAGGCTGGTTCGATGGAAAATGTCCTTTATGATCACGTGAAGGGCCTATTCCATGTAAAGTCAGAGTAGCGAACTCATATGTCAACTTACATGAAAAATCTTGCACATGTGAAGAACATTGATATATGGCTTTCCATGCAATATATCTTATCAGCATGTAAACATCATTCTGTTGATTTCCGTTTGTTTGTAGGAGCTACTACACTACTAAATTAGGTACTATGACACATGGGCACCCCTTTTCCATCCAATATTCAATGAAGATGAGTGGCCTCTTTATGATGGCACTATGATTATACCACCTGAGTCAATGCGACGCTTTGGAAGTGGACGTCCTAAATCAACCCGGTTGCATAATGAAATGGATGTTAGGGAGGGGAAAACTCTGATCACATGCGGGTTGTCTGAGCAATTGGGTCTGTCAGATTCTTGTAAGAATATAACTCAAGTTCAGTAAATGAATGTGTAAGAATATATGAATGTAGCTACTCCCATTATTTATCATTTGGTCCACCTTGCTGCGTTAACCACCCGCATTCGTAATCCTTATGGGACCTGGCTCCCATTATTTATCGGTATATTGTTAGTTATTGTTTGAAGACATGGTTCTGTCTCGTTGTCTTTTTCTATAAGACCTGTGTTTACTCATTTTGACTGCTTGAGCCAAAGGGTTGGCTTTTCATTTAATCTTATAACCATGTATAAAGCGTAGAAATACGGGAACTATATGTGTGTTAAAAAACATCTTGGTAAACTCATCCTTAAGCATTTATGCAGAACTTAGTACCTAGCACCCTTTCTTAATGTATTCTTTTTATTTTGGGATTTCTATTATCATATGAATTTTGTGCTTTTGAATTTTAGAACTTATTTTTCAATTTATGTGTTATGTGTTGGGCTTCCAGAGTTGAGTTATTTTGCCATTTCAAATGGCAATTGTTCTCATTTAAAATACCTCTCTTTTTTATCATTTGTGTATTTAGTTGTCTTTCTTCTGAGTCTTGGAATTGTTATCCTACCCAATGTGTTCCCTAAGTAATTTGTGACACTGTTAAGCAGCACTCGTGTATTTTTCTCTCCTAAGTAATTATATTGGTGCGTGCCATGACTTGCCAAAGCGTTGGGTTACCTAGTGAAATTTTTTAAAATCTTGTGCACGCCCCTGCAACTTTTTTAATGATTCAATAATAAATAAAAAATGGCAGTAATGTGACTTAACTTTGTGGTATTGACATCCCCACCCTCAAGGTAATGAAAGATATCAATATAAATTACATTGCTCTGTTGTAGTTACAATCTCCCTTTTTTAATTCTCGTTCCAATTTTGTTGGAAAACCGCCCATAATCTCATGCACATATAATTCTTGTTATAATTGTTATAAATCTAAGTTGCATTGTGAGATTTCGCCTTTTCTCAGGGTACTGACTGAAGCTGAGTATTAAGGTTTTCTGATGATGAAAAATGATGAAGCTTAAGAAGAGTTTGATGATGGCAGTTTGAATGAAAAGTAGCTGCTACCCCATATGCAAACAAGAAGGGAGGCAAAAGCAGTTGCCCCTGTTGGATAAGCTGAAAATTACAAATTCAAATTTTTGAATTCTATATGTATTTCTTTATTTAAGATTTTTGAATTAAAAGCCAATTAATGATCTAGTAACTATTGGACAAATACTAGTTCATTGCTCTAGCAAATGTCAGTAATTTTTGTGCAGAATATAAGGGTTTATATGGTCCTGAGTTTGGAAAACTATTTTTATTTTAAAAAATATGGAACAATAAGAAACACAGGACATATGTTTGATTCTCTTAAAATAAATATACAAAAATACACAAAAAACACTACAATCAAATAACAATCAAGTTTTGGCTTTTACAATTGTGTTAACCATGTTTTTAAAAAATGTTATTTTGTTCTCACCGAAATACACCTTCATTTTTTTAGATCTTCTTTAGAAAATGTTTTGTATACAAATTTAAGGTATGAAAAAAAATTAATTATTTACTATGTTAATCTTTGATGACATGCATACAATTAAATATTTTTTAAAATATTAAAACCTATATCATGTTGTCAATAAAAAAAATATAAATATGAGAAATATGATGTCAAAGTTGTAATATTGTTGGCTTAAATATTCAGTCTATGGATTTAAAAAGAAGAGAACGTTGCAATTGAGACTATGGATGTCAAAGTTGCAATAGATTATAATCAAATACACATATAGTTATAGATTAGATAAACGTTGCTTCTAATTTCAATTCAAAGTTAGTATCATTTGTTGTTAGGTCTAATTATTATCAAAAGCAGTTCTCAATTTGTTTTAAAACAAAAAGTGATGAAACACTACACTAATGTCGTGCTGCAACCTAAAACATCTAAAAACCATAACACCTAAAACCTAATACGATGACAGAAAATTCCAAGATGAACATGTTTGTTTTCGATAATCACGGAGATTATATAAAATATTTATGTTTTAAAGAATAATAAAATTGCATTTTTATGTATTAAAAAACAGCATTGGGAATTTAGAGAATATTGAAATTGCATTTTTTATGTATTCAAAAACCGCATTGAAATTTAGAGAGAGCTAAAAGTGTGTTTTTGTGTATTATTAAATTCTGATTAATAATGGTTTGAACATCCAGATTTCCCATAATTCTAAGTTTGTTCTTTTTTATTGCATGCATTGCTAAAAAAGCCAATTATTATCTGACAATTTAAATTATTATAATAAAAATCGGTACATATATAAAATTAAAATCATATATAAAAATAATAACATGTATCAATGAGTCCCACAAGACGGCGCCTTAATAGTTCTCTTAGGACAACACCTACGATAAGCATTTGTTGAGGCAATAGGATCTGTGGTGTCGGAGACAGGCGGGTGGAGCAAGGGGCGATGGGCCAGGGAGTAGCGGTGGAGGTAGGAGTAGCGGTGGATGATATTCAATGCACACGTGAGTCAGGGGCCGCCTAAGAGTCTACCCTGCTCGGGTAAAGGGTCCCAGCACGATTAATCATCGTGTGGGGATGGATGATGTGTCAATGTGTGGGGGTATGGAAGGTGAGGTGTCAATGTGTGGGGGTATGGAAGGTGACGTGTCAATGTGTGGGGGTACGAAATGTGGTATGGAAGGTGAGGGGTAAGTATGAGAGGGTACCAACGTAGTCAAACTCGGATCAAGTGTAGGGGAACCGCTGTCACTATCTACACCATGACCTGCCCCACCATCTCCAGCACGACCTCGGCAGTCAACTCCCGCTCTCCCTCTCCCTCTCCCTCTACCTCTAATGGGTTGCATCCGTGACGGAGTCGATGACACTAGAGGTCTACTCGATGGTGCATGTGATGTGGATGCCTCCTGAGTGTACCCCGCGATGCGATGTTCTTCTCCAATCCGGTGTAACGCCGATCGGGCAATATGGTATATGTCGCACATAGCGCCAGTGGTAGCAAAACGAGACCGATCGACTATGTCAACCATGGCGGCGATCTGCGTGAACCAAATAAATAATTGTAATTACATACTCTATTGATTAAAATTACGTAAAATATTTTAGCGTCGGTCGAACACCACCCAACATTCCATACTCTGCAGAGCTGTAGTATGGAAACCTCATATCATCCTATCTGGCCAGGTGGTGTCATAAAACGTCATGTATCTGACGATACTGCTTGCATGTATGGATCCTAGAAGTCCATCCTACCCACCGCCAGGGGTGGCGTAATAATCCTCGCCCGATCAGTGTATCCCGTAGTGCTATGCGGAGCATGATATGTGTCCGTTGAGTGTCGCCAGCGTGCATCGACTCTATGTAGGCGATGCTCGTAAGAGCAAAAATTTAGGTATCTCTGATGCATCCCAAAGCGGCAATCTGCGCTCGGGCGATGCCACTCAACGGTCTCCGAAACATATGAGGGGTGACATCGTGCGCGGATATCTGATCATTAAGCATATATCGGAAGGTGGTGACCTTCGCCTCTCGGCGATGCAGTACCATAAGACCTACACATTAACCATTTATGTCAAATACTTTTTATGTCCACAAGATTTAAGTACTACATAGACCATATACTTGTGTAACATATAATTACAACCATATACTTTTATATATAATTGCACGATCAAAGTTTGTGCGTCTAGCTGATCTCGGTATAGGAGGAGGACACCGGATGGGTTAAGCACCCGTGTCAAAGGTACTCTCCACCTACACCCCAACGGAAGAGCTGGCTCTGGCTCTACCTCAGCATTTGGCTCAGGTGAACGTCATGCTGAACTGGTAATCCATCGTCCATACCCTTAGATACGACGTCATCGACATCGTCATCATGTAAGGCATGCGCCAATGGTGGTGCTGGATATGTGTGGTCGCCCAAAACCAGTCATTTACGTGAAGCCTCTCCCAGGCCATGGCGGGTATCCTGATAAACATAAATTAAGCGATCCCATTTAAATGGCCGAAAGTTTATGAAATTACAAAAATATATATATACATGCACACATGAGTGTAGTACAACCATTAATATCGCATCTACGGTCAGTACAGTGCGACATAACTCGATATGTGTGTAAGACCAGAAATTCGATTTACGGGAATATAAAGAACCAAAGTAATAATTTGATTCTGAAAATTGTAATTACGGTTAAAAATCGTAGTGTTCTGCAGATCTGCGTATGACCAAGCGGATTGTCTGGGTTGGAATGGGTCTCGCGGAAATCTAGTTAGCCGCGTAGAATTTTCGTAATTTTACGGGAGCGGTCGGTCGTGCGTTTCGAGGCATCGCGGTTCGGGTCTTAGGTAAATCGGATTACCCGATGCGACGAAGGCACATAGAGCATGTACTCATGCGCCACTTAAGTGGTATGAGCGACGAAGTGAATGGAAGGTCGAGATAGTCTTAGAATATCAAATCTGGTAAAGAGGGACATAAGCGTCATTTTTAGGAAAAGATTTAAATGGCACTAAAAGGCAAATTTTGAACAGTCGTCTCCTTCGCCAAATGAGCTAAAAACGTGAAGAACCAGAAAATTTCGTGCAGTAGCCATTTTTGAGAGGATCTTAGAGAGAGTGGGCTTCTCTAGAAAATCGGAGATCCGGCTAGTTGGTAGGCTTCGGGCGAAGGAACGTTACGCGGAGCGAGCTACGGCGTGGACCATGCGGTTTCGAGTTTGACAACTCAAGATGTAAGGATTTTCTCCCTATTTGCGTTTATTCCCATTTTAGGGTTTTTCGATGTTTAGTTAGTTTGAGCGTGAGGGCGTTTGATCGATCGAAAACATGGGGCGGTGTAAATTTGTTGAGATTTTTGTTAGAGGCGTGGCCGTCCCGAGAATGCTAGGGAGCTGTTTGTGTGAAATTGGCATTTAAAATGCATGCTTGATATGAGAAAATGCGGGAATGGGTGGTTGATCGGTCCCGAACATGGGACCCGGGTGTAGAAGAATTTTTAGACATTCTTGGGCGGTGCAGTGTTTTGTTGGGGCCCCGAATTGGGGTGTTTATATGGTAATTTATGGAATAAATTATGCTTGAGATGATAAAGGTCGGGAATGGGCCGTATGATCGGTCCCAAATATGGGACCGAATTGATGCAAGGTTTTTCTTTGAGCCAAGGTGCGATCGTAGGCATTTGTTTTCATGTTTGTTTGGGTGTGGTTTTGTTTAATTTATTATTAAATGTTTGCTTGGTATGCTTTAGTAGGGAATGGCCCGTAGTGGGTTCACTAAGTGAGCCGTGTTTTAATGTTTCAGGGAATAGTAGCGAGGGTTTCACTATTCTGAATAGTGTTCTAAATATATATTTTTTGTGAAATGCGTGTTAGTAAGTGATTTAAATTAAATTGCTAGGTGTATGATCATGCCCAGTGAGCTAATTTTGATGTGTGATTCTGATTTTTGTAGGGTCCCACACCCTTCGTGACCACGGGGTGCCCTTCGGTGTGCTATTGGGGTCACATACCGTAACCAGGTGCCTTCGAATTGGGTCCGCTCACGAGAATCATGCCCTCCTAGGCATTTTCTTTCGCCTCAGTAGAGACTCGAACCGGGACCGGGGCAGGTCGATGGGGGCATCTCTGCTACCAGCGAGCTCAGCTCGGTTGGTGAATCAGAAGATGTCCCGATTGAACCTTGTGATGCTGGATGATCTCCTGCCGGAAGGCGAAGAATGCTGGGAGGCACAGTCTTCTGCATGGTGGGACACTGAGAGGCACCCGTGGTGGTTCCAGTCAGACCTGAGTGAACCTGTCGCCTTTATTGTGGGGTCCACACCCTTCGTGACCACGGTGCCCCTTAGATGGCCTTGTGGGGTCCACCCTTCGTAACCAGGGTGCCCTTGGTGGGTCCGCTCCGAGAATATCATGCCCCTCCCTAGGCATTTTCTTTCGCCTCAGTAGGGCTCGAACCCGGGGCCAGGGGCTTGGGTCGCGTGGGAGGCGTCTGCTTACCCGAGGCTGAGCTCTTGGCTCGGTTGGTAGTGGGTGCTCCCCGATGCTTCTGGTCTGAGTTGGCACGCTCTAGAAAACATGATGTCTGTGTGAAGAATTTTCCGTGAGTGAACCGTGGAAGCTATGATCCTGTGAACCGCAATAAAGCGCTGTGAGACCCCACTTGCCGTGACCACCTCATGGGTACCCTTGGTGGAAGCTCACTCATAGGATCCTCATTTCCCACGAGGTTCCTTTCGCACTCCCAGGAGATTGAACGGGACGCAGGTGCTTTTAGTCGATGGGAAGCATCACGGTACCAGCGAAATGCCTTTCCGGTTGGTGCCGAAGATGCTTCCCATTGAACCAGGTCTGAGGCTTTCGATGGCGTGCTCTATGAGTGAACTTCCACTGAGTATGGTGATCACGAAAAGTGAGAATCTCACCGGTTATATTCATGTATATATGTTTGCGTGTGATTTAGGCTGAATTGGAGCGGCACATGCATTCCATATGCCTTTGGAACATCTAGGAATATAGAGATGGTATGAGATGAGTCACAGAGAAACGAGGTTCGGAGGGTAGTCTAAAGTAAACTCGGAGGGTAGTCAAACTAAATAATATATCAACCGTCGGACGGCCCAGTTATTTATTCATCGGAGTAATCCCACGAGCAAATAATATATATCAATCGTCGGAGCGGCCCAATTGATATATATTCATCGGAGGGTTGCCCACTAATGAAACTAATATTCTCATACGAGGCTTAGGCGAGTGTGAGAGAGAGTCGGTGAGGACTCGGGATCTGAGTTAGTCATGTAGACATTCAAGTAGGATCATGCATTTGCTTGAATGTGTGTTTAATTTGGGACATTGAACTGCACTTAGGTGGTGAGTAGCCCAGCAGGGGCGATTCTCCTGCGAGCTTTAGCTCACCCAGTCAGTGGGATCCCCCCTTTTTCACAGTACGGGGAGCGTGCGAGGAGCGGCGCGATCCTAGAGATTTATTAATGAAGCGGGATGTGGCTTTGGTGGTTGTACATGTATTAGAATCATAATTTTTAATATATGTATTGTTTAAGAGTAAAAATATTAACTCTTGTAACTATTGGGGATATAGTTGGATTCATAGTTTGTATATGTTTTATGGATATTGTTGCATGGGCTGAGTAGTTTTATCCATATTAGTATATGTGCATATATTGGTTGGGACGGTATATCGCAGTCTTGATTTTGGGTAGAGCTCCGTGCAGGGAGACTACTGGGTTTTCCCTAAAGTGACGTCGGGTAACCTGACCTCCACTTGTATTAGCGGGTTGTGGTGATCAGCGGACCCGGGTTTGGGGCGTCACAGTATTGTGCAAGTCTTTGCGCACCCGATATAAGTCGATCTTCATGTCAAATCATGGAGTAGTGGGAGAGAAAACCTGGTGAACATGGACCCCATTCTTGTCAGAGAAACAAGAAGGATCCTATCGGCGCTAATAAATTCGCAGCACTCATTTCAGCGACCTCGTCGGCATTAGGTCTGGGATTAGATAGCTGGCGACATAGCCACGTGGAGATAGTCGATCGCTCACACGAGCATCGTGGTGGGGTGACTCGGCGACTGCGCATAACTACGCTACATCGATCGCCCATGTCCCGGTGGCCAGTGAGGTCGATCGTCCAGAAGCGAAGGATGATAGCAACATCACGTAAGCGTGGTCGTCATCTCAGAAGCGAGACATGGAATGTGTGGAGTCTCGGGCCGCCATCTCTCGGCGAGACAAATAATAAGAAGTCGGTCTATGATGATGTGGCCCCTGTCGGTATATCTGGTAGAATCTGCGCGGATCACGTATGGGCGAATACGATGGATCCATCCTCCGCAGTGAGGAAGGCTCATTTCTTGACGAATTAGGAGAACTCTATATACAATTACTTGAAATAACCATGTTTATAATTGACTATATATAGATTAGAAATTAAAACTGAAATGTTAATTCATGAATAAAATACAAACACCTTTCAGTGTCAGCAAATACGGGACACAGTATCTGTCTTGCAATAGCAAACCCAGGATGGATCAATGGATCAGCGTCATGTAGCCCTACGAACGCCATATATATATCATGGGTACAATAAAATACAACATACATATTAGTAAAACACATTGTGGAAGAGTATCTGGCAATTAAAGGAACTAAGGTTAGAAACTTTTATTTTAGAAATATTTATTTTTGTTGATATAATGTCACTCATCTTGAAAACTATAGGATTTACAACACACATATATAATATGCAGAGCATAATAGAATCAAAATAAGTAAATTCCCTTTTACATGCAGCATGTATTAATAACCTTTTTCAGTCAATAAAAGCACTTAATTATTTTCTTCCAGTGCCTATTAATAATTTTGAAGTATAACAATTCTTTTAAAAGAAATGCGAATTGAACAATTATTTTGAATATTTTGAAAAAATAACTAAAAACCCTGACTACCTAAGAATATGTTTGATATGAAGGGAATAAGACTCTAAGCATCCTTCATTTATCTCTTTCTTCCCCCTTCGAATATGTAGTTCTTTGAGTTTGAAATGAGATCCAGTTTGTAATTCATCCCTTCAGTCATAGGATTTACAGCAGAAATCTACTCCCGGGGGCTTGTACCTGTTTTGTTTTCTTATTTTCCCTCCTTTCACTATCAATTTTCCTTCTTTGTCATTCACCTCTTCTATTCCTCATTTATCTTATTTATCTTATTTGAAATCCCTACCTATTTTCTCATTTATCATCTAACAAATTATTTCAAAATATTTTGACCACACAAATAAGATTAATTAAATTTTAGAAAAGAGAAATAAAATTTGACAAAACTCCATCTCAAATTTTTAATCACGTACCCAGACAAGATGTCAACTGCTTTAAACCACAAAGTTCAACATTCCAAACACCATTAACCCATAAAAGAAAATATTAAGGAGCTCTTGTTTTGGGAAAGAAATAATGACGCAACAGTAGACTTACATTCTACTGGAGCAGCATGTGTAGTAGTAGTGTCTGTATTTCCTTCGCATTGTGTATTTAGTGCTGGAATCTGTTCTGCAGTATTTGCTGAAGAGTTTTCTTCAGTCCTTCTATATTCAATAATTTGTTAGAATAATTTGCTAACCCAAATCTGTGCTGGAATCTGTATTTCTTCATGTGTCTAGTGTCTATCTCACAACACTCTGCAGTTAGTAGAAAATAATGCTTCTGGGATTCTTATGCCAAACTATACATGCAGATTAATTTAATTTTCTTCTATTTTTTTTCCTGCTTCCATGCTGTTGTGAAGTGAAAGAGTATATCATGTGAAGGTTTTCTCCAAATAGGTATGGAAAAGGAAATTTTTTATCACACCCCATCTTTGGCTATACACAAAGCCAGCCTTTGGGAATCAAAAGGTCTAATTCTTTACCCCACTAAGCAGTAAAGAAAGATTATATAAACTACCTGTAGTAGTTTCCACAAACTTATCATTTTTCAGCACGAGATTGTCCTCCATTTTGTGTTCAAACCATTCCACATATGGATTAAATTCATGGTTTAAAGAAGCCAAGTGAAATTTTTTTTTTTCTCAGAAGGGCAAGAAAGGATGTGGCCTTTAATACCAGTCAATCACAATAGCAGATAAGAGAGCCTCTTCCAATATTTTCCCAAGAAACAAAAGAAATTGGGGACATAACCAAACATCTAAACAACCAAACAACCAAACAACCAAATAAATAAATGAAACAAGATAAATATTAGCTAGCTCAATAATTAGTCATGTGACGTTCTACAAATAAATAAGACAATGCAATTCAATAGATAAAAAAAAATATTTACAGATAACAAAGAAATCCAAACACAACAAAATAAGAAATACTTGACATCAATGCTCGTGAAAATCAAACTATTGAGCATTCACCAAATTATATAAAGCTCTATTTCGGGACTTAGAAATCATGCTCTATGTAAGGGAACGTGGCTTAATGCTTCGACCTTTGGAATACATTTTTCTAATTATTTTATTCAAATATTCTGAAACCTCCATGTGAATAAGCATAAACAATAGATCAAGAAGAAGAGGGAAGGAGTGAAAGGAGTGTGGAGTGTATACCCACGAGTGAATATCTATCTGGATCGACGGCTGGCCATGGAAGCGAGGGATCGGGCTTGGCAGAGGAAAGAAGAGAAAGTGAGGGGAGAAGGGGGCCGCGACGATCCGCGAGAGGAGAAGGCAAGCGAAGGAGGAGAAAATGGGAAAAGCCCGCACGGCGAGCGCTTATCTGTGACCCGATTGTCGTCGTTCGAGACGGCGGTAATTTAGATAGTTAATCTTGCATTTATTGTGAGCAAGGAAAGACGAACTATCAAATGCCGTTGTCGACGGCGACAGTGCTTGAAATTAAAAATATAGTTGTTCTAGCGAAGGCAGTGCTTGAATCCCCAGCGCCGTCGTTGGAAGCTGCCATTTTCAAATGTCGGCGTTCGATTGAACATTAAGCTCTCAGGGTATTTTTGAATGTATATTAATTTTATTTTATTTTATTTTAAATAGCTTATATCAGTACAAACTCATCATTAGGATTTTGGCTTCACCTTATTTGATTCCGGATATGTATGAATGCTATCACGATTTTAAAAGGGAAAAAAGAAAGTGATTTCATATTTCTCTATTTATTGATAGACTATATATATGATAAGATATTTTGTTCACATAAAAAGCTAAATTATGATTCATAGATGATAATAAACTTTTAAACACAATAAATTTTAAATTTGAAAAATAAATAATTTTTTTAAACCTGTTAATTCATTTTGTATATTATGTTATAGTTCATGTTCTTACAAGGATTCAAATCCGGATCCTCACTTTATATATTATGTTATAATAGTATATTTTTTGTTCTTACTTATTTGTATATTGTGAGGATTCAAACCTAGATCCTCCACAGAATTTATTACTACAATTTTATTATAATTCAAATATATAATAATAATTAATATATAAAATAATTGAGTCTAAACAATATAATTATATTAAACAAACTTAAATAAATAAATAATGATAGATTTAATTAATTTATATCCAAAGTCCCAGAAATAATTAGCTAAATAGTATCAAACAAATAAAATAACAACTTAATGTAGCTGCAAATAAAATTCCTATTTATTTTATTATCTTGCTTGAAGATATAATATAAGAAATAAATAAGTAGCATAATTTTTTGTTAATTATTTTTAAAATAATAATATTTTGCCTATTAACACTAATTTAAAGTAATAAAATTATTTAGACTATATTGATAATTTAGTTATTAAAATTAAATTAGAATTTATAAGCTACCACAACTTGTTTAAATAAAAATATGATTAAATAAAATTTAAAGATAAATACAAAAAAATGAAATTATAAAATATTTAAATATGATTAATGAGATAAATGAAATATATTAAATATTAAAACTATAATTTATTTAATTCAAATACGTATGTAATTTTCTATACAATATTTTTTAAATATTAATATATCATATAAATCATATTAAAATGTGAAGATAAAATAGTTAAAAAACATAGTTTAATATAATAATAATGTATTCTAATAATAATAATTAACTTATTTTAAAAACAACTATCTTTATAAATCAGAGAATTTGGGCTTTTATATTAAACGTAAAATATCGAATATTATAGATGAATTCTTGAAAATCTCAATTACTAAGCTAATTACTTGAAAAACATTAAATAAGGATTTCAGACCAATCGAGCTAATTGGGTCAATTCGAACAAAACCTACATGGGCTATGGGCCAAAACGGGTATGGGCTAATTTAACCTGGTTTTATTCGAGCCTTAAATTTTCGCAGCTCAACATAGAAAAAATCGAATTACGGTAAGGAATTTAATTCATCAAACTCAACTCATATTATTAGCTCTAATATAAATACTACATATTTGTTCCTTATTTTGATATTATGACCTACACTTGTTTTGCACGGTTTCAAATTATTTTGAATTTTGGATAAAAATAAATTATTTTCTTTTTAAAAAATTATAAATATAAGTTAAAAATCAAAACAATGTCCAGTCAGTCATATCGGCATACTCAACGACACTATTTTTTGTGAGGCCGTACTTATTTCTTTCATGGGTACCTTGGTGGAAGCTCCTCATGAGATATCCTCATTACACTTGAGTTTTTCCTTTTGTACTCCAGGGGTCGAACCCGGGACCTAGGGTCTTTAGTCGATGGGAAGCATCTGCGGTACCAGAAACGAGCTAGTAGTCGGTTGGTGCCCGAAGGTGCTTCCCGTGGACTAAAACTGCAGAGTCTGGATTCAGCTACCTGAGAAAGCAGCTTTCAGTGAAATGAAAACTGCTCTATGGTGGCTTTCGCTGTTTTCATAGTCACGAACGAGAATCTCCTAACTCGCGCCTTTTATTGTGAGACCCCCACCATTCGTGACCACCTCATGGGTACCCTTCAGGTGGAAGCTCGCTCATAGGATATTCTCATTCCCCGGGTTCCTTTTTCCTCCCGGAGATTCGAACCCGGGACCTAGGGTCTTTGGTCAATGGGAGGCATCTGCAGTGCCAGTGAGCTACTCGTTGAAGGATCCAGGCCGGATTAACCTCGTGAACAGAGGACCTCAGACACTCGATGGATATAGAAACTTTTCATAAAACTTGATAAATAAAATCGAAGTAGATGACCACTTACACAATCCTTAACATATCTTTAGAAAATAATGCGAGCGAAGTGATAAAATTTTTTCTTTTCTTTTCTTTTGTTTTCAAACACTTGGATTTTGAGAGAAAAATTGGCGAGGAAGTTTCCTCTGTTTTGGACTTTCCCAAATTTACAAAACGATAAAGCATTTAAAAACATAAACCATATTAGGACTTCGTCCTGGCAAATCAACTTCAATATCACGCTACATATACATTTGTTTACTTCAAATCATCAAAGCATTCAAATATCTTAAATTCATTTGTTTTATCAAAATATTTGGACTTGGCGGACAGCGAGTAACTCGTACCTGGAATCCGCGAGGATCAAAGCACGTAGTTCCTTTTCAACTTTATACCTTATACATATATGCATAACAAAATATTCAACATATGAACAATATGCAAAATTATATATACAATGAAATCACCGGTCTTCGTCTCATCAATGGCTCGACTCACTTTGCACGGGAGTGACCTCCACATCGGCCTTTTTGTCTTGGGTGCTGAAAATGTTTTGAAACATATAGAAAGAAAGAATGAGCTAAAGAATGATGAGTGTACATTTCATTAAAATAACATTCAGTATATACCAAATAATACATACTTATACAATTAAAATCCATTTATACCTTAAACATTTATGCCTCAAACTTTCTTTCAATAAATATTTATGCATTTAAAATCCATTTCTGCTTTAAACATTTGTACCGTAAACTTTCTTTCTTTCTTTCTTTCTTTCTGATGGAACCCCGGGAGATAAACACACAGTAGGTTTGGTGCCCGGCGGTGAGGCAGTCACATTCAGTCATAGCCATATTTGCGGAGAAACTCCACGCTTTGCTGGGGTTCGGTCATAACACTTTATGCGTGTAGGATATTACTCTAGACACTATTTCCCTCCCTCGGTTAGTAACCTATAACTACCCTCTAAATCCTTACACGCTTAAAATTACTTCGGCCGATGTCGGTCATACTTGATCCTTAGGGTTTAGGGTAACCATCATTAAAACATTTCTTCAAAATATTTTTATAATACATTTAAATCATTTTACTTTATCATTAAAACACATATGCATTCTTTAAACATTTTTAAACTTTCATAATATCTTAACATGGCCGCATACATATTTAATACATATAAATATGTCGTGATGCAAGATAAAACAATACCAAGATAAAACATTTCCATATGCCTTAACATTTACATAAAAATTTACATTAAACTTTCAGTTTAACATTAAAACCATTCACTTTTAAAAACTCAATTCTCAAATATCATTTTTCACTCACTTCATTCACCGCTCCAATCCAGCTTGCTTCGAGTAATTCCCATTTCTGTCGATAGTCCTTTTCACCTTTCAAAAGAAAACACAACTATACATTAATCACCAACTTCCATTTTAATCCACCATACACATTCATTTTAAAGCCAAATGAACAAATTACCCTTAAGCACTAAAAACCCATTCATTTTTATTAACCTTTTTCCAACAATACTCTATAGACTTTTGACCCCAAAAAATTATTCAAACGGTCTTCAAATTTATGAAACTCTCCAGATGTGAGATGTACATATATCCAATGACAATAGCAAAAATTTTCAGTTTAAATTCCTTCTCTCAGCCCCTCAACCACATAACACAATCACACAACAGATGACTCAGTTTAGCAGAACAGAAAATCTGCACATAGCTCACTTTGAAACATTTTCTGGGCACTTTGGGATTAAAATTTTATAAACTTCCCCTTCAGATAAATTTTCCCCTAAAGTCTATTTTGCAAAATTTTGAATCCTCAAATCAGGATGAAATGAGCAGGATATGGTAAAAATATGAAAACTGGTCGAAACAGGAAAACCAAGGCATTTCCTGTACCGAGAACCAGACAGTGGCTTACATATGGTCCTACTTTGGAGTAAATTTTTTAGGCCACTTGAGATCAGGGTAGCGTGCTTCTTCTTAAGTTTTGTTCTCCTTCCAAGTCTATTTTGCATGCCATTTAAATCATAAATCGGATAAAATTGAGCAAGTTATGGCCAAAATACCAGCTAGTCAAAACAGAAAACAGGACATTTCCTGTACCGAGACTGCTGCCCAAAATTGACCAAAATGTGTTTCTCTTCCATTTTTTTCTTTCCTCCTAAACACTTAAATCTGATGCATTATACCCATTTCAACATAACACACAATTCACTATCAAACCTAACCCTTACTCACTTAGTTTTTGTCAAAACCTAACCTAAACCATGGCTTTATCGAATTGATATTAAATTCAACACCATTAAACCTTAAATACCATCAATTTAACATCCATACCAGAATTTAAGACATTAAACATGGAAATCAAACCCTAACTTTCCCACCATGAAAACTTACTTGTTTCTTGAGTTTCTTGTAGCTCCTATAAATGATTACCACTTGAAGATCAACGAAGGCAGCAATGGCCTCACGGCTTAGTTCTCCTTTTCTGCTTCATAACTCTCCTTTTCTAAAAACTTTCTTTTCTCTTTTTCTCCTTTCTCTCCTTCTCATACGTGATCTCCTATATTTGGAGACTTAAATCCTAATTTTGCTTTTAAATTCCAACTTTCCAAAATTACCCTTAAGTCAAAGAATTCAATTGGTTATTCGTAAAAGTGAATTACCCTTTAATCCAAGCCTCCTTAGGTCCATTTTTTTGAGACCAAGTCATTTACCCATTATTTAAATCCTAACTTAGCCATTAAGAAAGATTTTTGATTGGCTAGTACAATTAAACTCATATCTCCATTATAGCGATTTATCTCAGTTTGCCTTTTCTTTGTTTTTATATCGATTGTATGTCAAAATATTCTATGGTCGTCTATATTTAAATTTGAACATAAATATTCTAACTAAATTCTTCACGGTGAATTTAGGCTAAAATCACGAATGGGTGATTAAAATCATTAAAATCGACAATCAGGACAATATCGTGTGCAGTGCAGTTCGGATCACACGGAAACTATCCAAGCGGTTTCAGTTTCACTTTATTCAGTTTAAAGTTCAGTCTTTATGATATAATGCGGACGTTTTCGTATTTTTATTGATTTCAGAAAAATTTATTGTGACTCACAAATTCGATCCAGAATCACCCTATTCACTTAAATCTCCTATTCTCTTCTAAATATCAGTTCAAAGTCATAGGAATGAAATTTCTTTAAAATTCGCGCTTTGCAAACCCCTCCATCGGGATATAATAAGAAAAATCACTATTTCTTGGGCATTAGGTTACAATTTCGAAAATTACATCATGTCGAATGGCGTCGGGCGTTAAGTGCAAGCACCTGCGTTTACATCGTTAGACCTCAGTCGGTTCAAAAACTCTTTATTATAACATTCAATCAGGTTGGGGTTTTACAATTTTAAATTTGTATTAGATACTGTTGATAAAATGAAAAAAAATTAAGTCTTTGAAAAATAAGTGTTGAAAAAATTAGTATTTAAATTTACGTAAGTATTGAATGCAATACTTTGTAAAAACTGTTTAATAAGTTACTAACAATTGAATGCTGAAGATAAATATATTGTTTGATAACTGTAAATGCTGAATACTTAAAATTATGTATTTTACATATTTACCATTATTATCATTAAATTACATATTATCTAAAATAAATAGAGTTTCTAATAATATTTTATTTTTCACTATAATTATTAATTATTGTAAATAACATGTTTAAAAAATATGTAAAAAATATTTATTCTAATAATATTATAAAAAAAAGACATATATGTTTAAAAAATAATCAATAGAATCTAAACTTTTTAAAACTATCCAAACTAACCAATAGATATTTGTAAAATATTATATTTCCAAACTAACCAACAGATATTTGTAAAATATTATATTATTTATAAAGGTTTTTTTGTCTAATTTATTTTCATTTAAAACTTTTTTTGTTGATCGTATTATACATTCCATGTTAAGTAGGTATTTACCTATTTATAATTTTTAATAATTTTTTATTTAAAATTTTCAATTAAGAGATTCTTAAAATTTTGTTATTGAAAAATTAAAAGCATTAAATTTTTTTATTTTTAATGGTTTGAATAGTTTCAATAGTTGATCAAACATGGCCTTAGTTTAGCCCTCCCTTTTTCGAGTTTTGTACGGAAATACGGCAAATAAAAAAAATAAAAATAAAATTACAGTTGCAACAAAAAAATTTCCCAAATTATACCTTAATGTCGGCATTGCGAACGGCGGGATTTGATTCGGGTGGGCGTCGTCGAGCAATGACTTTAGTTTGTTAATTGCGTCGTCGAGGAAACGTAGGCATTTGGAGATCATTCCAATTCTTGATCGTTCCTGGCAGGCATTTGAGCAACGGTCGAAACATTTTGACAATTGCTTGGGTTAAACCTGTCGGGCTAGGGCTTTTTTTTCATTTTCCCCCTTAGATCTTCTCCCTCCTCTTTTACCGCTCAGACGATCCTGGAGTGCTTTCAGTCCGGCGGCTTATTCTCTTCTCCCCCTACTTGCTCCTCGGAGTGCTCAGATCCTCGAACGGTGGTCGGCCTCTTTCACTCGCTAAATCCCCGACTTAGTATGGTTTCCTGCACAATTCTTATTTTGGTAAATGGGTGTTTCCCAACTAAAAAGAGTACTTAATGTTGAAAAGTCATTGATATTTAGGGTGATCTTTGTTCATATTATAATTGCTAATAAAATTATTGTTTTGTGATATAGAGTGATAATAATGGACAATAAATTCTCCTAGAATAGTGGCTAGACTGATTAGATATTTCTTGAAAATAGTTTCACACCTAAGTGTAAGACCCCGGAGAATTTCAAATTACGAGAATAAGGGTAAAATCGTAATTCGATTCTGACGATGTAATTATGGTAAAATTCCCGTAATTAATTCTGCAGATCTCGGGATGACAGAACGGATTGTACCGTTGGAATCGATCTCATGAGAAATCTAGTTGGCACGTAAAATTCATAATTTTACGGAGACATCGGTCGTAGCGTTTTTCGCATCATTGTTTGGAGTCTTGAAATATAGATTTTACGATGCGACGAAACACCAGAATCAGCATGTACTCATGTGCCATAAGTGGTAAGGAGTAAGAAATGATGAAAATGAATGGTCGGGAAATAGTGTCGAACATCAAATACGGTAAGAGGAATAATGGGCATTATAGAAATTGAGTTTAAGTGACTAAATGACGAAATAGCCAATAGTACTCCATCTTCTCCATTTAGCCAACATAGAAAACGTGAGAAGCTGGATTTCTTGGATGCAGTACGTGGGTTTTGAGAGATTTTTAGAGAGAGAGAGTACTTCTCCTCTAGGTTTACTACGATCCAGGCGGGTTGGCGGACCGGGGTGAGGAAGGAAGCGATCTACGCGGAATAGGCTACGCGTGGACTCCGGTTTTAGTGAGTTTCTTCAAACTCCTCGAGGTAGGATTTTCTCCCTACTTGGGTTTTATTCCCATTTTTAGTGTTTTTCAAATGTTTGAGTCGATTGCGGCCATTAAAAATTTGTTGAATCCGGTCGAAAACATGGGACCGAATTAATACAATTTTTTTGAAACCAAATGGAGCAGCCCGTAGCTGCTCCACGGCTGTGTGGGTATGAAAATGGTGTTTTGTGGTTTGAATCATGTATTGGTTGGATTTGAGGCCGGTAGTGGTTGTGAAATGCGGGTTCAAAATATGAACCTAGGATTATTTTAGTGTCGGGAACAGTAAACCCTAGGGTTTTGCGTTTCCTAAAGATAATGCTAAAAAATGTATTTTTGGGAAAATCTGTGTTTGGTTAAGTAATTCGAATCGAATTGCTTGTGTTTGAACATTAGCCCAAGTGAGCTAATTTTGGTGTTTGAAATGATAAATTACATAACATGTTTGTGTGATTTAATTTTTATGTGAATATATTTGTGTTATATATTTGCATGTGATTAGACTGTATTGGAAGTGGCATATATGCATTCCATATGCACTTAAACATCCTAGGACTATAGGAGTTAGTGCATGAGATGAGTCTAGAGGAAAAAGGTTCGGAGGGTAGTCTAAAATATTAAATGGTTCGGAGGGTTGTCTAAAAATGTTGATTATCGGAGGGTAGTCCAAACTAAATAATATATCAACCGTCGGAGCGGCCCAGTTGATATATATTCATCGGAGGGTAGTCCACAAACAATTAATATATATCAATCGCCGGAGCGGCCCAATTGATATATATTCATGGAAGGTTGCAGCTAATAAAATGATAATTCTCATGTGCGAGGGCTTAGGCGAGGAGTGTGAGAGGTCGGTGAGGACTCGAGGATGCGAGTTGGTCATGTAGACATTCAAGTAGGATCATGCATTTGCTTGAATGTTTGTTTAAGTGGAACATTACCTTTGCGCTTAGGTGGTGAAGTAGCCCACTTGAGGGCGAATCTCCTACGAGCTTTAGCTCACCCGTCATGGGATCCCCTTTATTTGCAGTGCAGGAGCGTGTGAGAGGACGGCTCGTCCTAAATTTATTGTGAAGAAAATGGGATGTGGCTTTGGTGAAGTTTGTACATGTGTTAGAGCCCTTTACGTTTAATATATGTATTGTTTAAGAGTAAAAATATCAACTCTTGTAACTATTGGGTATATAGTTGGTTTCATAGTTGGTATGTACATTGAGTACTGTTTATGGGCCCAAGTGGCCGTATTGGACATATATTGTATATATTGGACTGTTTGGGACAGGTATATGCAGGTTTGTATTTGGGTAGAGCTCTCAGGTACAAAGGGAGACTACGATTTTGAGATGGCGTCGGGTAACCCGACCTCCACTTGTATTCCGAGGGTTGACGGGTAGTCAACAGACCCCCGGGTTTTGGGGTGTCACACACATGTGTATGCATAAGGATGTATGTATCCCTATTGTAATCTTGATATTAGAATGCATGAAATTTATGGCACCCATTACATAGTATCGGAGTGCTTAGAGTTCTGCTTTCTGTTCTTCACATGTACCCATTGTCACTTAGCTTTTCTTCTCCTTCTGGTGTACTAATACATGGTGCAATCTCCAAACATCCTTTCTATAGACCTTGTTGTTGTTATTTGTTATTTGTTCATCACCTTGTTCATAATTATGGCCAAGTCATCTTCTTCCCTAAACCGCGTTACCAGTCTTAGCAACTATGACCTATAAATACCATCCTAATTCAAAAATGACAATCTGAAAACTCAATAGCCACAATTTTCTCGAATGGTCCATGATTTGGCAAGTCAGTAATAAAAGCAAGAGGAAGATCAGGTTGTTTGTTGGGAAAATTTCCATTCATAGGATGATGGTCCTAAGCTTAAGGCATGGGAAGCTGAAAATTCTGTAATATAACATGCCTTGGCTGCCCATTCTTTTTATAGGTATCGCCCGGCTGCCCCATTCTATGCTACAGAAATCAGCAAACCAGCTCTTCCTTTTGTGAGCTAAGGAAATATAGGATGTTGTGACTTGTTCATATTCTAAGGTGGAGACAAAAGCTCATGTTTATGACTTAAGGAATCAGTTATTCTATTAAGTGTAGGTTGTTATCTGTGACAGAGTATTATATTGATTGGAAGGATTACAATAAGAGTGGACCCAGCTAATGTAATACAACTGCAGAAAAGATGATTAAAACAAACAGGTTTTAGCCTAGTTGATTTAAAAAACATCCCATGCCGCTGCCACTGTCCGCCTGCCACCTGCACCTCCCCTACTGAACGCAGAGAGACATGGTTTCAAAGAGCACCTCTTTCCTTTCCTCCCTCATTTGATTTCAGCATAATGCCCTTTCATTTATGAGGTTTGTGAAATGAATAAACGCCATGAAACGGCTTTTTGTGATTAATGGATAAAATGATTTATGGTGCCTTTTAGTCTCATTCATATTGATGTATGGGAAAATATAGAATTCCGAATATCTTTTGTATCAGATGGTTTATATCATTTCTTAATTTATTCATTGATAGGTAATTTTGTCCCAATTGCAACTTGAACTTGAACTTGAAACCTCCCACAAATCACCACTTGTCCCAAGCTCAAGACTAGTTTATCTCATTTCTTTATTTATTTTTTTGATCGATAAGGCAAAATATGTGGTCAAAAAAGTGTACACGGGAGTATACAAGAAAGGCCCTAGAGCCAAACAGAGGCTAAGGAAAAAGCAAACAAACCAGCCCAAAATCAACAACCTAGACATAATATGAGTATCTAAATAAAAGTATCATGATAAAGGAATATCCTTGTTTGGAATACAACCAGCCTAAGTATAAAGCGACTGAATTTATCTCATTTATTGATGATTGATTGTACAAGGTTGACATGAATTTATCCACACAAAAAAACAAAAAAAATTGGTAGTATGTTTTTCATGGCTACTCACTTAAATAGAAATTATCAAAATGGGATGCTGAATTTGTTAAAGATATTCCCATAGAATTTTAAGGATACTCAATAAGTTCCACCTGCACTAATAGTCTCTACCAAATCCCTATCTCTACCTCTCTCATTACATCTAAGTCATCACCTATACGAGAAACCCCATTCCATCTCCTATCTCCTAGTCTACTTATTCAAAAAACGAAAAAAAAAAAAAACCCTCATCTCCATGTTCAGAAACCAAACTCAAGCCTAATATTCCAAAGGTGGACTTGGCATCTAGAGGCTAAGATAAGCCACCTTAACTCAAGGTCTACTTATGGAAGAAAAGCTAGCATGGACCATATCCATGCTCCAAACGTGGAACTGGGACTAGGAAAAGTTGATTTCATGTGAATAGATTCAAGTGCCGATTTATTCCAATTACATTAAGAAACACACAAAAAAAAAGGTAACATCCAAGTTTCACAATCATCAAATGATCCCTCCTTTTAATTTTAGGTCCCTCAATTCTCCCACTAAAATTTCAAAAAAGTCTAAAAAGAACCCCTTAGCAATTTAAATTGGAAGGAAGGAGTATGTTGGAAAGAAATGAGATCTCAAAGAAGAATGAGAAACTTGGGGAGATAGTAGAATTTACCCAAAACTTGGGGACTATCTAAAGTATTTTGTTATAATATTAGAGAGGTATGCTACAAAAGGATAATTTGTTTACACAAAAAGAAGCATTAAGAAATAGAGAACTATAGGTTGTGCAATGTACTGGTACAAAAATGATTTGTTCTTTAGACAATAGGTTATTGGCAAGTAATTACCCAAAAACCTCCCAGCAGGGAGAAGTTTTAAGAAATATAAAATTTGGAGGAATTTTAATTATATATATTTATATTTTTCATGATGAAATCAAATACGAGAAAATTATTTTTTTTTTATATATTTTTAAATTCTTAGTATTTTTTGGGTTTCAAACCGAGCTAGGGCTAAGATTGTCCCTTATTTTAGTGGGTTGAATTCATCACCCTTTCCTTGAGGCCAAACTATGTCAAAAACCCGAAGAGTTATACTGCCGATTTAAGTCTGAAGAGAAGATTATGGAAGTGGCTGGGCCTTCCTCCTTGATGGTTTGCTGAATTTTGAATTTTTATTAATTTATTACATGACCGGTTTGAAATGATACCAGCAACTTACTAGAAGAGTACTTATCAGTTTAAATAAATAATTTAAAACTTACTTTTTTTCCAAGACATAATTAATGACAATTAAAGAGTTCACAATGTGAAATAAAGCTAGATATTGTGTGTGTGTGTTTGTAAATCCTATAGTATCCAAGATGAGTGATATTATATAAAAATAAATAAATTTTTGCTAAAATAAAAGTTTCTAACCTTAGTTCCTTTAATTATTGTGCTACTTTTTCCAAAGTGTGTTTTACTAATATGTATAGTGTATTTCATCCAGGATATATATATGGCGTTTAGAAATTTTATGCGTGATCCGTGAATCCATACGTCTTGCTATTGCAAGACGGGACCACCGAGGAATCCCCACTTTGTTGAGGCGATCGTGTTTGCATTTTATTACTGTGGTCCTTTATTCCAGTTTTAATCTCTAATTTATATATATAGTGAATTATAAATGTAAGACCCGAGAAATTCCAATTTCTGGAATAAGGGCAAAATCGTAAATTTGATTACAAAATTGTAATTACGGTTAAAAATCCGTAATTAATTCTCTAGATCTCAAATGACAAAACGGATTGCACCGTTGGAATCGTCTCGCGAAATCTAGTTAGAAAGTAAAATTTCGCAATTTTCTGAGACAGTCGGACCCGACACGTTTTTCGAGGCATCGCGGTTCGGGTGCCGTAAAATGATTTTCGATGTGACGAAAGGCACATATAGCATGTACTCATGTACCATAAGTGGTATGAGTAGAGAAATAATGAAAATGGACGGCCAAGGCAGTCTTAGAATATCAAATGCGAGAAAAGAGGGGACATAAGGGTCATTTTTAAGTTTGATTTAAGTCACTAAATGTGAAATAGTGAATAGTTGTCTTTAAATGTTAAATGAGAGACAAAACGTGAGGAGTAATTTTCTGGTCCAGTAGCCGATTTCTTAGAAGTTAGAGAGAATGAGCAACTTCTCTCACAGAGATCATGGGCGATCAGATGGAGTCGGCGGTCGACGGGCGAGGGAAGGCGTTACACGCGGCGAGGGACAACGCGTGGACCGGTTGGGGTTTCTTGAGCGCGCTCGCCCAATGTAGGATTTTCTCTCTACTTGCGTTTTATTCCCATTTTTAAGGGTTTTTCCATGTTTAGGTTGGTTTGAGGCCGTGAGGGGCCGTTTGATCGGTCCCAAAACATGGGACCCAATTGTTGGAAATTCTTGGGGATTTTTCCCACCATCCGTGACTGCCCAGAATTTGTGGGCTGTTTGTGTTGGAATTTTGCATTAAAATGTTGCTTTAAATCATGTATTTGCATGGAAAAAGAGTGAGAATGGGCCGTAGGATCGATCCCAAAAAACATGGGACCGGAATTGTCAGAGCCCAGGAGATTTTGGGCTGTCGTGTGATCCGAGCTGATAGGCTGATGTATGGAATTTATGCATTAAATTTACGCTTTGGTGTTTATAAGATAGGAAATGGGTAAGAAATTCGGTTCCAAAAAGTGAAACCGAGATTGGACAAGTGGGCTGCCCGTGGACAGCCCACTGCTGGGTTTCGGGACTGTTAAAAACAGTCCCGGGTTTGTGTGAAATGGCCATAAAGGCCCATGTATTTTGGCATTGAAATTGTGTGAATTGAATGGCTTGGTGTGTGTAGAAATAAATTTGGAGAGTTGGTCGATCAAAGATTAATGGATTTAATGCTAAATGTGTTAACGAAACCAACCTGATTATATGGAGGTAAAAATTGTGTTTGTAAATAGAATGATTTATGATTTGCTTTCAATTGAAATTGCATCCGGGTGATGATTGATGTGTTGGAATTACACATGCGTGTAATTGTAGTTGATTAATATGCATATTGATATATTGTGTAAATGAAGTTTTGAAAATGGCATAATGAATTTTCATATGCAGCTGGGTAACCTAGAAGTTAGGTGTGTGAGTGCATGACATGGATTTTGTAAACGGGCATGTTTGCGGGCTTCCGCAGGATGATATTCAGGAGAATTGGGTTGGGAGATGGGCCAACGAGATCATTTGGATGAGACCATGGCTTGTTTGAAAGCTCACGACCAATTCACCTCGGAGGGTAGTCCATATTTTCTGAGCACGTTCGGTAGTGTATTTTCGACAACGGGTTTTGTTTTGAAAATGATTATTTTCTCATACATGGCTTAGGCAAGTGTGAGTGAGTCGGTGGACTAATGTTGACATGAGACATGTAAACATTCAAGTAGGATCACGTATTTACTTGAATGTGTGTTTAATTGAACATTACCTTTGCGCTTAGGTGGTAGAAGTAGCCCACTTAGAGGCGATTCTCCCTCTTGAGCTTTAGCTCACCGTCATGGGATCTTCGCTATTTTTCGGTGCGAAGCGCTCGAGAGGCGACTCATTTTGAGTTCATTTTGAAGAAGCCGGTTTGTGGCTTGATGGTTTTGGACATAACATGTATTAGAATTGTAGATTTTTAATGTGTTTGTATAAAACAAAGTGTAATCAACTATTGAATTATTGGGAAATAATTGAAGGAATAGTTATGATAATTGATTTTATGAGTATTGGTTTATGAGCCCAAAGGCAATTTTACTCATGTTGGGATATATGTGCATATATTGAATTGTTTGGGACGGGATGTCACGAGGTTTTGTAATTTAGGTGGGAAACTCCCCGCTTCGGGACTACTTGGATTTTCTGAGATGGCGTCGGGTAACTTGAGCCTCCACTTGTATTCCGTAGGAGTTGACGGGTAGTCAACGGACCCGGGTTTTGGGGGCGTCACAACAATAAACATGATTATTTTCGTTAATTATAGTTACGAGGGGAAGTTCTCGGAGCCTCGTCGTGGACAAGGCCTTCCTCTCAGCCCATGGAGGATGGATCACGTATTCGTCCAGCCGCGATCCGCGCGGGATTCTCTGATATATACCGATTAGGCCACATGTCGGCATAGATTGGTAACATTGTCTCGTCGAGAGATGGAGGCATGAGACCCACACATTCCATGTCCCAGTTGATGAGATGACGATCACGCTACAGGATGTTGCTATCATCCTAGGCCTCCGTATCGATGGACCCGCCGTGACTGGGACATGTATGTGACTCTTAGCGGCGTTATGCGGTGGTACTTTCCAGTCCACCCCACCGATGCTCTCGGAGGATTGACCATCTCCATCGGTGGATTTATGTCGGCGATTATCGACACCGAGGACTGGCGATGGTCGCTTTGGAGCGGAGTGCGCGTGGGTTCTTATTAGCGCTGATAGGATCATTGTTTGGGCGAAGGGGTCCATGTTCACTGTGCTTTCTCCGTACTTCAGGTGATTTGGCGAGATGTCGACTATAGGCGGGGTGGTGCGATGCTTACACACATATCGAGAGTTATGTCGTGCCAGCTTGGACCATAGATGCGGTATTAGTGGATTGTATTACCTTTCGTCAGTATGTATATATTTTTTATTGTAAGTTCATAAAATTTCATCTATGAGATTAGATCGCTTCATTTATGTTTATTGTATACTCAGCTATGGTCTTGGGAGAGGCTTCACGTGGGCCGACCCGATTTTGGGAGATCAGCACATATCCAGCACCACCATTTGTGCATGCCTTACATGATGACGATGTAGATGGTGTCGTAGCTGAGGGTATGGACGATGGATTACCAGGCGAGCGGCGTTATTGCGACGGCTGGTGCGGCGAGCCCGACTCTTCCGCTGGGGTGTAGGTGGAAGTACCTTTGACCTTGCGTTGCTTAACCCATCCGGTGTCCTCCTCCTATACCGAGATCAGCTAGACGCATAGACTTCGGAACCAGTAATTATATGTAAAAGTGTATGGTTGTAATAAATGTGGTACAAAAGTATATGGTTCATATAGTAATTTCAATCTTGTTGACATAAAAGTATTTGACGTTAATGGTTAATGTGTAGATCTTATGGCAGCCGTACGTCGGAGAGGTGGTTGACCAGCTCCCCGATATATGCTTAAACGTCGGGGAGATGGCGCCGCGATGTCACCACTCATATGTTTCGATACTGTTGAGTGGCATCGTCCGGAGGCGTATTGCGTCGGTTGAGGCGCATGGGAGACACCTCCGGCTGCTCGACCATCAGATTTTCGGTCGATGCAGCGGGCGCCTGGTATTAGGTGACGTATCATGCTCATTACATATGGGAGACCGCGATCGGCCGGGTCTTCACATTCACCCTTTGGTGGGTATGATGGACTTCAGGGATCCATACATGCGGTGGTATCGATCATTATTACGGCGTTTTATGACACCACGGTTGCATAAGAGATGATATGAGGTTTCATACTACGGCCCATTAGTATGAATGTTATGTCTGTCGGACGGCGTTTTTATATAATATTTTACCTAATTTTAATCATTATAGTTTTAATTATAATTATTTATTCTCTTCAGAGATCGTCGCCATAGTTGACATAGTCGATCGGTCTCGTTTGCTCTGCGCCGATTATGTCGCGACATATACCATATTACTTGTCGGCGTTCTGACGAGATTGGAGAAGGACACATGCGCTCGCATGATGCGCTCAGGGGCATCCACATCATACACCATCTAGTCGGCCTCCCGGTGTCATCGACTCCGTCCGCGGATGCGGCCCGATTAGAGCGAGAAGGAGAGGGGAGAGGTAGAGAGTGTTGAGCGTAGAGTTCGTCTTTGCGGAGATGGTGGGGGCGGGTCATGGTATAGACATAAACCGGCCGGTACATACACCTTGTTGAGTTTGACTACTTTGTTACCCTCTACGTACTTACCGCGTCGTGACTACACCACGAGTCCTTACCTCCACACATTGACCTAGTCACACCGCCACACCATTCCCCATTATCCGCACATTGACCCGTCACCTTCCATACCCCCATACATTGACACATCACCATCCATCCCCCCACCCGATGACACCATACCAAACCCTTTACCTGAGTGGGTTAGACTTCCAGGTAGGCGCCCTCGGACTCGACGTGTGCATCGACCACTTCATCCACCACTTGACTCCGCTCCATCAGCTCCCTCGGTTCCATCAGCTCCCTCGGCGCCGCCTCACCTGACACGAGGATCTGTTCCCGCCAGTACATTTATTCTGAGCGCCGTTCTAAAGAGAACTATTAAAGGCGCCTTCTTGTGAACTCATTGATATGATTTTATTTATATATGTGATTTTTTATACATGTGCATCTTGGATTTTTACATTGTCATCGATTAAGGTTTATGGTGACCGATCATAGGGTTTAGAGATTCACAATGTATAAATTGTAGGTCTAATAATTGTATTGCTATTTATGATACTTGCCGATTAGACTAATACAACTAGGAGAAGCGTTGTTGCCTCACCATAATTAATTTGTTCACAATCTATTTGTAAATTTGACTTCAAATGTGCTATTCAACAATGTACATAAGAAGAGAGGAGGGAAATGGGAAAGATTCGGATTTTTATTGTGTGTAGATGTCCATGATCACAAGTGGGTTGTTTTCTCAATCACCCAGATCCACACGGAAGCCATGTGATTTGGTTTACATCACTTTACTATTCAAATAGCATTACCAAGCACCAACACCAACTCTCATTAGGCGAAAAAAACGACATTGCGACGTGCACTCGACACTTCACTTTCGAGCATTGCGGTACGAACATCCATCTGTTAGCCTCATCCCTAGCTCAATCCTTTCTATCAAAAAAAAAGAATTTCTATCAATTAAAGACCCGCGACTCATTTCGAGATATTGAATTCTTTCTACCATTTTGTTTCAGTCTTATTAGTATTTTTATTACCATGGATGTTTGGGTCGATGTTTACACTAATGGGTAAATGACTAATTACATGAGACTCTAACAATGACTTGGTAATCTACAACGAGGATCAAATCATAATGGCAAACATTTTTGATGTCGTAAATGTTCAAGCAGGCGATTCAAGCTATTTGTATATTTTTTGCATGTTTTTTTAAACAAACAAACGAGCAGTTAAAGTGAGGTTGAACTATATTTCCAATTGCAATACCTGAGAGTATCAAAACATTTTCATACATTTAAGCTATTTTTCGTAATTTTGAGCAAGCGGAACTCATAGTATGAAGGCATGGCCCCAGTATGGCATCGTCATGTTCCAACCCTAAGCATCCAATGTGGAAATGAAGTGCGGGTTAGCAAGTGAACAATGGCAACGAAGAATAAAGCGACAGTCCACATGATTTCTTGCAATGCCATAAATAAAAACCTTTCTAAGCAAAACATAAGTGCCATAGTCCCTCCTTTGCATCTCTCCATTACCTAAATTCTTTGTATTTATCTTGATTAAGAAGATTACCTTGTACTAATGAATCAATTAGTAGAACATCAAAACTAAAATGATTACATGGTCAGGCCGGCCGATACGATTGGGAGTATTGACACACTTGCAAAGTGAATTTCATGATATAATAGTTGGGAGAGTGTTGTGCTCTCATTCTTGCATGTGTTTTGTTTTTCTGATGAAAATATTGAAAGAGAAAACTTAAATAGTGAAAAATATTAAGGATGGAGATTAATCCTTAAAGGATCTTTCCAGATCATAAAACACAAATTCAAACCCCTTTAGCTTTCTCCATACTTTTTTTTGCATGAAAATAGAATTAAGCATAGATGGAAAAGAAAATTCACGAAGAAAATAAGAATAATACCTCCTTGTGGTTGGAAATGTTTTCTGTTGACCATTGCTGGAAATTTTGGAAAAATATTTTGTCGGTCATTCTTTGTAAATTAAGCGACCACAAGCCTTCTTTGGATTTCACTTGAAGACCTCGATAGCAATATTTACATTTTAAATGCTACAACAACCACATAATGTAAGATATCCATCTCGCATCGCATTAAGATAGCTATAAAGAGCAGAAAATGCACGTAAGCACATGGTGTAATGAGTAAGGGAATAAAATAATAAAGTATTTAATTGATAAATAAGTGCCATTTGAAATGGCAAAAAGTAACTCAGCTAGGAAGCCCAACATATAAATTGAAAAAATAATTTCTCAAATTCAAAAGCACAAAAAATTCATATGATAATAAAAGTAATGCATTAAGAAGAGGGTGCTAGGTACTATAACATGGGTAGTGAAGCCTTATTGTGAGACCGTGATAAAGTAATGGGAGCAGCTGCATTCATATATTCGTACACATTCAATTACTGAACTTGATTTCTATTCTTACAAGAACGCCGATTGTGACCCAGTTGTTTGCACAACCACTTTGTCGGGTTTTTCCCTCCTAACATCCATTTCATTATACAGCAGGGTTGATTTAGGACGTTCTTCCGGGCGTTGCATTGACTCAGGTGGTACAATCGTAGTACCATCATAAAGAGGCCACTCATCTTGAATATTAGATGGAAAAGGGGGTGCCCATGTGTCATAGTGCGGCCCGAGTAGTGTAGTAGCTTTCTGAAACAAGCGAATCAACACGGCGATCTTGTGAAGCTGATATGATATGGCTACATAGGAAGCCATATATTAATGTCTTTACATGTGCGAAGTTTTTTCATGTAAGGTGTAGCGATGAGTTCGGCCCCTCCTTGACTTTACATGGAATAGGCCGCTTCGTGATAGTAAGGACAATTTCCATCGAACCAGCCCAACCCGACACGGGCTGGTCTGGCATCAGCGTGCGAGTGGGTAACGATGGATGCCAATCTATTACTTTCACTTCTCTTCTTTTAACAAAGTAACGGTGAGACGGAAAAAGGTCAAGCGTACTAATACGATTGGGAGGCTTCGAGCTCCTTTAAGGGACACTATTAATACCTCTGAAATGTTTTGTTGTCGTTAAACCATATCTTCGACCTCGTCGTGTGAAAGAAACCCATAGGAAGGGGCGCCTCACAGCCATTGTAATGCTTAATTAATTCTCCCGATTGTATTCATATGCTTTTTGAATTTCAGATTCTGTACTTCATTACTTTATTTCGGCAAACCAAATTCTTGAAATTTTATCTTTGAGCTAGAATTACGTAAATTGCTAGCGAAATAGCATACAAATCTGTGATATGCGAAATGGTGTAGCGAAGCAGATGAGGATCGACCATTCTTGCCATGATTCTGGATATTAAATGCGATATAATGCAAATTCTGACCTTTGAGTAACGTGATTTCTAATACATGCCAAGAACCATCTATTTGTCATTATTCGCCTTACGTAATAGCAAATGCCCGATGGAAGCAGTGATTATTTAGTCACCCGTAGCAATCAACTTTTTATACTTCCCGCTTATAAATGTGTACCATCTATACTCCTGCGGGGCGACAATGTTGGAACCCTTCAATAGATATGGCGAATGACGAGACACGCGTTGGAATATCTCGATTGTTTGGCATGTTAGTTTCACATGTTTTCCAGAAACAACGGCACATCAGTTTGATTCTTTCTATGCTGAAGCAAGCGTGGCAACTTTGTATATGGCGAGAGAAGTCGCAAATAAGCTGTCTAATTGCTTTATGCTTTCCATCCACTTTTTGTATGATATTTGATATCCCCATTTTCCATCACACTGCTTTGAATATGACCGTTGACAATGTGAATTGTGCACAATTAATAATCTTTATATGAGTTGAAACTAAGTGGGAGTCTAGTTGATGATGGTCAGGTTCAAGCGAAGGATTGACACAAGTATGCGGCCGATATATTTGTTGATAACAAGTAAGAAGTATCTTTGGCGACCATTGCAAGCTTCCATGAATGGTGACATTCTTCGGCCTTCCCACATCTTAAAAGCGAGCAATTTTTGAGAATGCAGCAGCAGCATACTCTTGATGTGCTTTAATGGGTAAATCTTGCTGCCTCTTGCAAATCAGATTTGAATTAAAAACTTGCTGATGCAATTCTCCACTCGAATTACAGGTAGTATGTTGCACGAGTGGAGTCGACAACTTCTGACAACAATATCCTAGGTTTTGACATGTTGAAATTGGGGTGTTGGTGGTAAGTGATAGGTAACAGGGGATGGCTCATCAGATGTCACCATCATCGGGTGATTTGATACATCACGAAGATGGTGCTTGTGCGAGACATATATCCCTTGTTCATTCTCCAAAAGCGGTTGGCTTCGAAGGAATGATGCATGTCGATCCAACCCCGACATCGCGTCAGCTCCATCGCATTCATCATCAACATCTTCACGTATTAATATTCACGTTCTTCATGCAACACTTTGTCTTCATCATCTCCATTTAGTCGATTATCCGTCTTGGACCCGCTGCTGAGCCCTTGACCAGTAGTGGCGTACAGCGTTGTAATGGTCGCGAAACGAATAAATCTTAATCTTGCTTTGCATGATTGGTTCAATTGTGCCTTGACACGCCTGACTTTAATGTCTGAGTTCAATTTCCTCGATGGTTGTTGTGTTTACTAGATCGACATTTCGCACACTACTATCATCCGCGGAAAAAGGTTGGAACCTATTTCCATTTCTAAGAGGATACTTACAAATGAGTACTAATTTGAACCTTCGTTTGTCAATGGTTGTCTTTGAGTATATCATATCAATCAATTCTTGAAACGTGCATTCAATCGGTATCTTCAAAGGCGCAATACAAGTTTCGCTCCCCTCATATTCGACATTTGTTTTAGTCCTCACTATTTGTCCATTATAGTAACATATCACGGGAATTGTTGAAACAGACATATTTGACCTGTACATAATGGTGTCACATGAATTAAATAATATGAGAAGTCGGTGGCCTGATATCAAATCAACTTTATCATAAAGAAAACAATTAGAGAGTAGCCTTCCCATTTCAATCATTTATATACGATTACAATGATTTATAATTTAATATAGTATTTGATTTTATTTCATAACTAGGAGCCTTGAATTCGAGTCATTAATTTGCAAGCCATCTTAATGGTGTAGGCTTTGTATTATGGAGCAAATATAATGCCAATGAGAAGCCATTACTGCCCATGGAGCAAACTATCATTCAAGTTTAATGCATACATTATTGAAATAGAGCATTTCAAGTCTCATGAGTTGTAGAGATACGCACTATGTTAGATAAAACACTCTTTGAAAGGAGTATAGTAGAGATACCCAAAGGAACATACATCTTTCCCATATTATTCAAAAAGTGTAAAAGCAACTTGACTTGACAACAAGCACATCTAAGAATTTATCTAAGACATAACAAAGCGCCGGGAATTAATAATATTAATTTCATCTTGCACGAATTTGGATCTAAACACCAAACACCGTTACTAAATACCCTTTATTTCGGCATATGCCTGATATGTCCCATTCTTGTTGGCGACCAATGTGCATTGTCTTGTAATGAAACACATGACATCATATATTTGTCTTTTCCGCAGAAAATTGCAACTCTACCGACCAAAGATGTCTTCGGGGAGAAGACATCGACATGGTAGTTTCTGAGAAAAAGGAACTTCAAAATTCTCTATAATAGTAAAATGTTTATGAAATTACTTAGGTTGGAAAAAAGCAAGCAAGTTCATGTTCAAGTTCATGCTTATAAACTAAAGTAAAAAATAAAATAAATAATAAATAAAAAGCAAACCCCCAATGCTCCATCTGGTGATGCATACACAAATGAATCAAATTCCCATAGCAAGGTTAAGGGAAGAAAAAGTAGAACGAAAATTATGAGTTTGATCCGTAACATCTTTTTCATATTTTTTTCCCAAATTTCCTCACAATTTATTTGCACTTTGCCATAATGAATAAATTAAAACCTTATGTTTATCTTGTTTCTTTTTCTTTCCTATTTTCCTAGGTAGCAAGCAAAACCTTTGATATTCCATCCAAGTTCATATAGCAAAGGGTAAACAAAACCAACAGAACAAATTTATCAACTAAAACGAATTATTTTGAAAGTCCTGATGAACCTGCTCTAATTGAAGGCTCAAGGAATACAATTTTTGAATAATTAGACTAGGAGATAGGAGATGGAATGGGGTTTCTCATATAGGTGATGACTTAGATGTAATGAGAGAGGTAGAGATAGGGATTTGGTAGAGACTATTAGTGCAGGTGGAACTTATTGAGTATCCTTAAAATTCTATGGGAATATCTTTAACAAATTGACATCCCATTTTGATAATTTCTATTTTAGTGAGTAGCCATGAAAAACATACTACCAATTTTTTTTGTTTTTTTGTGTGGATAAATTCATGTCAACCTTGTACAATCAATCATCAATAAATGAGATAAATTCAGTCGCTTTATACTTAGGCTGGTTGTATTCCAAATGCGGATATCTCTTTTATCATGATACTTTTATTTAGATACTATGGCTATGTCTAGGTTGTTGGATTTTTGGGCTGGTTTGTTTGCTTTTTTCCTTAGCCTTCTCTGTTTGGCTCTAGGGGCCTTTCTTGTATACTCCCTGTGTACACTTTTTTGATCAATATATTTTGCTCTTTATCGATCAAAAAAATAAATAAAGAAATGAATAAATGGTCATGAGGCTTAGGACCGAGTGGTGATTTGTGGGGAGTTTCAAGTTGATTCAAGTTTACTGGTGGGACAAAATTACATCAATGAATAAAGAAATGATAAACCATGATACAAAAGATGTTCGAATTCTATATTTTCCCATACATCAATATGAATGAGACTAAAAGGCACCATAAATCATTCATCATTAATTGTAGGATGCGTTCAAATCAACATAGATTACCATGTTAGAACACAAAGCATAATATTAATGGAAAGCGAAAATTAAATACCTGATTTGGAATCCATGAATGGCTTCTTGATGCGGAATCGATGAAGACCTGCAAAGAAAGCGATCTCCATAAGATCTTCTCCCGAATATTTATGATGAAATAGCGAACAATGAGAATGCCTCTCACTGGTTAGAGAAAATATTTCTCTAAATCTGTATGTGAGAATGAATTGTACGTATCCTTAGGGTTTGGGAGGGACTTGAGCTTTTTATTTATAGAGTTCTGACCACGGGCCCTCTCATTACGGGCCGGGCCGTACTCAGCCCACACACTTGCCAGCCCCATATTAAATTAATAAGAATCCTTATGTCTCACTTTATTAGACCAAACTTAATTCAGTTAATTTTAATTAATAAAGCCCACATAAAAGGAAAATCTTACATTCTCCCACTTGGGCGATATTAATTGAAACTGCGCGTGTGTGCACCTTTCATATTGGTCTAGAGATTATTCTTAATAGTCAATCCCGTCCGTAAGTCTCGTTCTTGAATCATGGCGGTAATTGCATGTACTCCCACATGAAGCCCTTCCATGGTCACAAGTGCTTTCAACTGCGATATGGATTCAATATGGTAGTGTGTTAAATGGACAATACACTCATAATAGTGATACTTCATGTGTTATCCCATTTTGTTAGTCAAATTCTCTCTTCTTAAAGTGTCTTAAAACCTAGTGTGTCACTAGAGAATATCCATCATGGTTCCAACGAACATGTATATGTGTTACCTTGATAGGTAACTTTACTTTATGTGTGTAGCAGACATATTGTCAAGGCTAATGGGAAGAATGCCCATAGCTTTGTACTCAGAGGATTTACAATGCCTCCGAGTTTTCAACAATTATATGTACTCGGCTTCGATAAACCTACATTCCTGAAAATACCTTATTTAATGCAAAGAAGTTGATACAAATTCGATTATTACAAAAATGTGAAATCGGATTCATCCTTCATAAGAGCAACATAAACTTAACGGCTCCACTAATTTCTGATATCCCATGACTCCTAAGCCCATGTTAATGACATGCTTAGATCAAATACACAAGGGCAAAGGCCTTTAGTTAGCGGATCTGCTGATCATATCATGCGTTGATATGCTCCCTTTGCAATGTCCACCGGTTTGAACTTTCCTTTATAGTGAGTGCCAGTCTCCATGTGCTTAGACCCCTTGAGACCTCTATTGTTGTTGTAAGCAACTTGCTGCAGGTGTGTCACAATACAACTGTATGGAGCTATCCACAAAAAATCCATCACGGTTAACTCCTTAATGAGGTTTTGGGCGAATTGCTGAGTAGTGTTTGAAAAGCATGCTCTGAGCTCGGCTTGCATAGTAGAGGATGCTATTGATTTACGTTTCTCCTTTTCCATGATCGCACCTCCTGGCAACTTAAAGATGTAACTGTTGTTGACTTCTTTTCATCTTGACGGCGACAAAGTCGAGGCTCAGAATACCCGACTATATTTGTAGGTCTGAACATGTTTATGCATCGGCATATAGTCTTTGTCCTCTTTAAGTACCTCATAACCTTCTTAGTGACAACGATGATCATGTCACGGATTTGATTGATATCTTGCCTAGAAGTCTGTTGCCAAAAGCGATAACTGGCCTAGTGCATATGACATACATAATACTCGAGTGCACTAGCATAAGGTATATTCTTCATTTGGGGAACTTTCCGATATCTGGAATGAGGACATTGTAGCGGAACTCGACTTATCACCTTCTGAGGCGAAGCGATTCTGGCTTACATTGTTGCATGTTGAATCTTTCATCCCGATCAACATATGCCCCGCTGAGATAAACCCGTAGTGCAACGAGCGATTCCTATGAATCTCGATACCCCGGGAATGAAAAACGCCTCACAAGGTCCTTCATATCAAAGTTCTTTGACAACATCAAGCTTAGTCTCATCAATTAAACCCGAGGTAGCGCGCAGCGAGGATATCATCCACATAGAGTATTAGGAAAATGAATTTCCTCCCACTGACCTTGCAGTATATACATTGATCTACTTTGTTCTCAGCAAAACCATATGAAGCAACAACACTATGAAACTTTAAGTACCATTGTCCTAGAAGCTTGCTTGAGACCATAAATAGACTTTTTCGATCTACATACAAGTTTACTGAATCATTTGCCGCAAGTAGCCCGGGTTGCATCATATAGACTTCTTCATTAAGGTCTCCATTGAAGAGCATTTTTAACATCCATGCGGTGTAATTCCATATCGAAATGAGCAACTAATGCCATGATCACTCACGAGAAGAATCTTTAGAAGAGGCAGGAGAAAAGGTTGCTTCATAGTCTACTCATACTCTCTGAGTGAAACCTTTGGCTACGGTGCGGCTTCGCTTCTCAATCTTTCCTTTATGGTCCGCCTTTTAGTCTTATACACCCATTGCGACCCATTAGATTACATGACCTTCGAGGTAGTTCAATAAGTTCCCAAACTCCATTATGCCTCGTAGATTGAATTTCATCTCATTGCATCGACCACAGTTATGATTGAGAAACGAAGCAGCTTCCTCATAAGTTATTGGATCGATCCAGAAGCGAATGTCGTAGTCTTGCTTTCTCCTATATAGACTAAATGGTCGGGTGGTATGGTGATCGTCTCTCTCTAGTGGATCTCCCTTGCGAAGTGGCCAGCCCGCATCCTGCGCTGAGGCGCCAGTGGCTTTCGTGGAGTTGTCTGACAACGGGGATCCCTGAATGCCAGCGGGTTGATATGGTGTGTGGGAGTTCCACGATTATACGTATGGGAGGAGATAAAAAGATACCACATTACCTGCGTGCCCCATCAACCTGATAGTGCGTGACGGCTATTTTCTTGACCACATCAACTCCAAAAACTTAGGTATGCGTGATTCCCTGATTCTTGTGCCTCCATTGGGATTATGGCAGATATCCTTAGAATGTTCGGGTAAGATACAAAGTAACATCAGTGGTTACGGAGTCGAAACTTGCTTAATGTTGGATTATACAACTTCCCTTCTACGAGGACATCCCCAAACCTTAAGATGGTTTAAGCTAGGCTACGCCAGTCCATAACTTCAAGAATTCGATGGAATAGCTTTTTGTAGATTTTACGATTCGAGAATGTACAAAGTTTGTTTTCAAGCTTATGAAAGCCAGGGTAAATTTGTCCTACCAATCATACTCCATACCATTTCCATAGAGTGCAGGTGCTTTTCGGCTATACCATTTTCTCCGGGACTCCCAAAGCATAGTAAAGCGTATACTATCGAATCCTCTAAGTATTTGGTGAATGGCCCCTTAAGCTGTCCGAGCATCGCCATGCTTGCCATAATACTCTCCACCTCAGGTCGAGATCTAACAACCTTTATGACTTTCTAATTGTTTCTCGACTTGATCAGAAAAATCTTGAACTTGTCAAGAGACTCGGACTTTATTTAATCAAGTACAAATAACCATATCGAGAATAGTCATCAATAAATGTGATGAAATAAAAATTTCTACACAAGGTTGCCGTATAAGGTCCACTTATATCGGTGTGAATGACTTCCAACAAGTCAGAACTACGGATTGCAGTTTTCTTTCTTATCTTGGTCATTTTACCTCTACAACAGTCTACGCATATCTCTAAGTCATTTTTAGGCAGGATGTTGGTCTTTGCTCGACCTTTCTCTATCACTTAGAATGTAGCGATCGTTATGTCATAATGCATAAGACTCTTCCTTAGGTAGTGGTCTCTTAGAAACAACCTTTTCAGTAGTATAAACAGCATTATATGTCATTGGGAGATAAACTCAATCTGTATAATCCGTTGGACATATGACAACACCCAACCTTATTTGAATTAAGAAATATTGAAATAACATTTCTTTTAATTTCAAAAGAGTAATCATATAAATCCAAACACGATACGGAAACTAAATTCCGTCTAAAGGAAGGTACATAAAATGTGTCTTTCAACATCAATTTAAAACCAGAATCTAGAATTAAGATTACATCCCCCACAAACATGACATCAGCCTTCTCGTTGTTTCCCACAGTGAGCCTTGATTCATCCTTGTTTGGCTTCCTCCGGTTTATGAATCCCTGTATGGTAAATGCAACATGATTAGTTGCATCGCTATCGAGCCACCAAGAACTGGATGGTGCTTCAGATAGGTTGGATTCACAAACAAGTGCTAAAGAATCATTACAGTAAATCACGTTTGGACAGCAAGCTTTAAACTTTGCACAATCCTTCTTTATACTTGACCTTTCTTCTTACAAAACTAGCGATCACATCCTTTTTCAGAATGTCTTCTTTGGACCCATATTGTCGAGATTGACGGTAGTTTCTTGAGCACCTTTATAGATGTGACTTTTGAACTTCTTATTTTTCCTCTTATGGGAACTAAGCGGCATATAAGGCCATATAACTTTCTCCTTCTTAAGTTTCTCTTCTTACGCCACCACCCTTGCTATCAAGTCATTTGCGACCAAGTCTCCATCTTGGGAATTGTAATTTGTCTTTATAATCCCAAAAATCGAGGTGGAAGAGGTGTTTGGGAGCTTGATGCACAATGCAAGCATCGGAATGGTAACATTAAGGCTTGGAGCTTCGTCTTTAGGTCTGCCATCCCTCGGGACATAATCTCTAACCCGAATTTGTACCATCATACTTCATGTTGAAGAGCTTTTGGAGAAGTGTTCCAACCTCATCATTATTAGATGAAACTTCGATTTCTAGCCTCATGGCTGCCATCATTTCATAGCGATCTGGATCTACTTTGGTAAGCCACTTTTCAAGTGTTCTTGTATGGATTTCTTCATTGTCCCGATAAGCAAATCCTGGCCAACCACTCTCCCAGTAGCATAGTCGTTTTTCTCGGCAGTACTAGTGGTTGTGATATCACGAGCTTATCCATTGTAAGCGCCCAGTAGCGAGCGTCAGCCCATTTCAGATTCAAATAGAAAGTCCTCTTTCCATTTCTTGAAAATTCAATCCGGTACAGGGACTTCAATTGAAATGGAATTCTTAGTTCCTGAAAAAATTGGCGAAAAACAAAACAAAACAATACGTCGGCATCATGTGAATGCTCATACGAGAGAATTACATACGTAAATCACATAATCACCTTTGGGCGGAAAATATGACATGCGTTGTACACTCCACATGGCGACCATGAGAACATATTCTAATCTTTCGTGAAATCACCACCTTTGGGTGTATGAACCACTAAGATCAATCATTTCTCAAGCACATGCCATACATGTATCCCTCCATGAACTAACACAGGATCACCTCCTTTGGGAGTATGATCATGTAATAAAACAGGAGACATCCCACCACAATATGAGACTGATATTTCTCAAATCCAATCAAGTGTGCCACTTTGGCGGTCACAACTCAATTAAATCCTTGAAAATCTCTCATACCAGGGATATAAACTTTGTATCACATTCAATATATGTAATGCCAATTATACTGTTCAATTCATTAATAGTCAATGAATTACACTCTACACAGTCCTTATGCAGTGATATACATGTTAGCTACCATATGTATTTCCGAAACCATAGAGAAATACAAGAAAACACGTAAAAATACCCTAAAAATACGCGTACATAGAGTTCTTTACGTATTTTTGAATCTGTAACAGCCTCAAACATGTAATATAAATATACCACATTGTAGAGAATTTTGATACGAGTTTGTAGATATCAAGATTGCCCAAAAAAGACCTCCCACGCGCCCTCACGCGCCACCAGAAGGTTCGGCGCGTGTGGAAGCGCGTGGAGCGCGTGGCAGTCTTCTTTGGGTTGTTAATAGGTCGCGTTGACGAGTCGGGCGTTGAAGGGTCATCGGATTGATCGAATTCGGGTCAAGTCGAGATTCGTTGACACAGTGAGATCCAAAATTCGGTCGGTCGTTATTTAGTGCAGTCGAAAATCGAGATTAGGACTCAAGCCGGGTCATAGATGGCGTCATCGTAGCGTCGGCATCCGCGTCGACATCCGTGGCGAGCGGTTAAAAGCGGTCCGGGAAGAACGGCTTGGCCGGATCGGTTCGTTGTGGGTATCGCGGCGTCATCGTAACGTCGGCCAACCGATGAAGTCGAGATGGCACGATGTCAGCCTTCCGCAGCGTAAATACTCAATGCGGCGTGCGTAGCGTGGCGCGTCACCACCTCCGGTGACGTGCCACCCACCGATCTGATCGTCTCGTCGAGTAGATTCCAAATATGTAAAAATATTCATGTTTGGATTTGTTGAAAATCTCCGAAACTGGACAGAAGCCAGATTTGAAGAAAACCCTAAAAATAAATTTCTCCAATTCCTTATGTTTTGAATTCTAATCCATGGTTGGCTCTGATACCAACTGTAGGATACGTTTCAATCAACATAGATTACCATGTTAGACCTGAAGCATATGTGGAGAGAAAGCGAAAATTAAATACTGATTTGGAATCCATGAATGGCTTTGATGCGGAATCGATGAGGCCTATGGCTTGATCTTAAGATCTTCTCTAGAATGGCCTTGTTGATGACAACGGCAATGAGAATGCCTCTCACTGGTTAGAGAAAGTATTTCTCTGAATCTGTATGTGTGAGAATGGTGTCATCCTTAGGGTTTAGGAGGGACTTGAGCTTTTTATTTATAGAGTTAGACCGGGGCCTCTCATTCTGGCGGGCCGTACTCATTACACTTGCAGCCCATATTAAATTAATAAGAATCCTTATGTCTCACTTTATTAGACCAAACTTAATTCAGTTAGTTTTAATTAATAAAGCCCACATAAAAAGAAAATCTTACATTAATCACAAAGTCGTTTCATGATGTTTATTCATTTCATATTTCATGTGAAAGGGCATTATGCTGAAATCAAATGAGGAGGAAAGGAAAGAGGTGCTCTTTGAAACCATGTCTCGGCTCAGAGTGTCTAGTAGGGAGGTGGGTAGGGGGTGGCGGCCCGGTGGACGGCGACGGTAGCGGCATGGGATGTTTTTAAATCAACTAGGAAAGGCAAAACCCTGTTTTGTTCAATCATCTTTTACCTTGATTGTATTACATTAGTGGGTCGATTCTTGTCATAATCCTTCAATCAATATAATACTCTATCACAGATAACAACCTTCACTTAATAGAATAATCGATTCCTTAAGTCATAAACATGAGCATCTCCCACCTTAGAATATGAACAAATCACAGCATCCTATATTTCCTTAGTCATTAAAAGGAAGAGAAGTGGTTTCTTGATTTACGTAGCATAGAATGGGCGACCAAGGATACCTATAAAAGAATGGGGCGACGAGGCATGGTTATGTGCAGAATTTTCAGCTTCCCATGCCTTAAGCTTAGGACCCGTCATCTTATGAATGGAAACTTTCCCAACCAGGCAGCCCATCTTCCTCTTTGCTTTTGTCTTGACTTGCCAAATTGCTGACCATTAGAAAATTGTGGCTATTGAGTTTTCAGATTGTCATTTTGAATTAGGATGGTATTTATAGGTTGGGTAGTTGTTAAAATGACTAACGGTTTAGGAAGAAGATGACTTGGCCATAATTATGAACAAGGTGATGAACAACAACAACCAACAACGACAAGGTCTATAGAAAGGATGTTTGAGATTAACACCATGAGGTTAGTACAAATGAAGGAGAAGAAAAGCTATGACAATGGGGTACATGTGAAGACGAAGCGAACTCTAAGCACTCACGTCACTATGTGAATAAGTTACAAATTTCATGCATTCTATCAAGATTACAATAGGGATACATACATCCTTATGCATACACATGTGTGTGAAACTATTTTAAGGGGAAATATCTAATCGGTCCCTAGCCACTATTCTGGGAGAATTTATTGTCCACATATCAGCCCCATATCACAAACAATAATTTTATTAGAAAATTATTATAATATGAAACAAAGATCACTGAAATATTGATGACTTTCAACATTAAGTACTCTTTTAGGTTAAGGAAACACCCCATTTACCAAAAATAAGAGCCAGAAGCGAGGGGAAAGCTAGATTACGAGTCGGGGGGCGGAGGAGCGGGCGACCGCGTTCGGAGGATCGGGCGATCGGAGGAGCGAGAGGGGAGAAGAGAATAAGTCAGGGACCCGGCGGGTAGCGGCGGGGATCGTCGAAGCGGCAAGAGGAGTGGGAGAAGGCAAGGCGAAGGGAAAATGAAAAAAAAAGCCTACTGGCAGACGGGGTTTAACTGACAATTGCCGCCGTTCGGAACGATGGCTTTTGAATTAGTTGATTAGGCGTTGAGCGACGACAGGTGGTGCTGGCCCAATGCAGGCGTTCTGCGGCGGCTACGGCGATTAGCAATCGAGTCATTTTGTTCTCGGCGGCTTGCACTTTGAATCAAATCCGGAGTGGATTGGCAATGCGGCGTGGGTATAATTTGAAATTTTTTTGTTGCAGCTGTAATTTTATTTTTTTATTTTTATTTTGCTTAGTATTTCGTACAAAACTCCCCTTTCTCTCCCTTTATTTTTGTTCTGACACTCCCTTTTTTTCCTCTTTCTCTTTATTTTTCTATGTTGCATTTTTCGATCTTTTTAGATACCTATGAAAGCCCTAACGAAAAACCCTTGAGATTGGCCACATCTGATCTTCTCGATGCACGATACCCTAAGAAAGCCCTAACTTGAAAACCCTTGAGATTCGGGCATCGATCTTCTCGATACCACAAGTAACGAAAAACCATGACTCACTCGGTCAGATTTCGATTGTTTTTTTCCTTTTTTGTGTTTGTCTCTGGGGAGGTTCACGATTCTGATCGACACGAGTTTTACTGGTAAGTATCATTTATTGTTTGGTCTTAGTTTCACGGTTTAATTTAGTTGGTTGTTAAATATCGATTTTGTGTTTGGTCGATGAGAAGAAGACGAAAAGGAAAGTAGTAGAGGGAAGATGCTGGATATACCTTTTTATTTATCAAAAGAAAAAAAAAAGAAAAAAAAGAAGAGAGGAAATCAACACGTACATGAAAAATTTCTAATTATTCCTTCTTCGGAAGAATTTGCGTCTCTGTTGATTCGGGGTTGGATCTTGTTCAGTGCTATTCCTAGTTAGAGCAATTGATTTCTAAGTTTGATACAAGTTGAAATAATGAGAAAATTATGGAAATTTTCTATAGAAAACTTTCTCATCTTGCGGGTTCGTAAATACAAAAAATTGCACTTTGTTCGAGTCATTAACTTATTATTTGTTTGTTTTGGATCTTTGGCGACAAAGAAAGTGGAAGAGGTAATTTAGAATCAAAATGTGGTTTCTTCTATTTTATTCATGTTAATGGAAAGGAATAGAGGTTAGACATATAAAAATGGATATAAAAGTCAAATTTCATCACGATTGCTATTCTGAGGGGTTTCTCTTTGAGCAACCTTGGAACTATTGCTAGTTCGGATTAGTGCGGAGTCTCGAGAATATTTTCTTTGTATAAAAATAGATTTAGTCTAGAATAGAAAACATTAAAATGTTAATTAGAATTTTTTACGTGTAGATTTACATGACAATAATGATTTGAGTTATAAAATTTTGAGACGAATGGGCTAGATGTTTTTTAGCGAAAACCTCGGGAGGTGAATGAAGCCCAACTCCTAAATTTCTAAATTGATTTTTCCTTTACTTAGCCTTTGAAGTTTTTGAGATCCACTATCTTGAAGTTGCAACATTTGCGAGAGGGTTAAACCCATTTATTATTAGTCCTATGAAACATAGCATAGAAGTTATGTTTTTTATATAAGGAGATTGGGGAGTTGGGGAAACTTTGATCTTGCCTATTTTCCACTTATATAATTTGCTTTAGTAAATATTACGGATTTATATAGAATTTATTTTCTTGGTAGAACTCAACTTTCTTTCTTTCTCTATGTTTTCATGCGATCCTACTCTTTTTGTAAAGGGATCCATGTGTGCTTTCATTTGAAAGTTCCTTACATGTTTTTGGAGTATGGAGCATGTGGAACTTGAAATTACTCAGCACCCAGCTGAGGAATTGCATTACACATGATTTCTTGAAATCCACATTGACAAGCTTTCTGAATTTTTATCCTTATAGAATGTGTAGACTTTCTCCTTTACTTTGGAAGGATTAGACTTGTAGCGTTGCCGCCGAAGTTTGTTACGAGAGATTGCGGGTGATATGTTTTAGTATGTCTCGGTTGTCTAGTTATGTCTCTTTAATGGTCTGGCTTCGAGGATTTTTGTGTTTGGAAGTCTATGTTTGGGCAAGCCGGTGTGTCAATATCTTTACGAGATCGGACTTGCATTTTGTGTAGAGGATTAGTGATGGTACGTTGAAGTTATATAAGTCAATCCTACGAAGCATCTTGAGCCAATTTCCTGAAGCCTCGATAATAGCATATATATGTGGTATATGTTGACCCCCCAAAAGTGGGAAAAGAAAACGGTCGAGCTGGGGAAACTAACATAGCCAATTTAGAATCCCACCACTCTGAAGACCCTAGTGAAACTAGAAATCAACCACCTTACCATCATCATGCTGAAAATAATTTATTTTGCAAAGATGGGTGAATTCATAATATCCATTTTGAATTACAACTTCTTGTGTTTTGTTAAAGTGCTGGATTTATGTTGGCAAGCCATATGATAAATTGTATGTGCAAAATTTTTTCTTAAGTTGTGTTTGATAAGAAAATTCACAATGCGTGCGAAGGCATTCAATTTGAACACTTTCTTTGTTCATTTGCTTGGAGCATCTGGTTAATGGAATGAAATCCTTTGAGCGAGATGGACTAAAATACACATTAGAAATATTAGAGTAAAGCTTGTCATTTTCTTTTGTTCTTATTTCGATTATTATTATTATTATAATTATCATTAGTAGTAGTAGTGTTAATATAGTTAATTTCCCTTTTCTTTTTTCTTTGTGTAGACATTTGGAGAAGCAAAACGACCTTCTTATGGATGCTTATAGATCAATGTCACATGAATTGCATAAACTTCTGGTAGTTCAAGTTAAATTATTTATGTCTTTCTAAAAATGCCTCATGATAAGTATTATTTGGAATAACTTTGAGGAAACATTGATCAAGATAACCGAAATACTCAAATAAATTTCTTCGACATAGATTCTAACCATAGTTTTAAAAGGCGCTCTTAAGGGGTGTTGAGGTTCAAGGCACATATCTTCCAAGATATGTGCCTTATTGAAAGAAAGTGTGCCTTATAGACTATAATTTCATTTTTTTACAAACACTTTATTCTTGAAATTTCTTTTGAAGTTTCTATAAAAATTTTATTACTGTGAATTTTTATTTAAATTTTCGAATCTTAAGCTTTTATTAATACAATCATATTTGTAACATTGATTTTGTATTTTCTCTAGTTAAATGCAATTGGTTGGTTTGTTTTTTGTTTAAGCCTTTTTTTGTATAGGCTTTTGGTCCCCACTTTGTATACGTTACGTATACTTTTACGTAGGGAATGTCTCCCATAGCTTCTTTTTACGAATATATATCTTTGTTTATCCATAAAAAATATTTGTAATAATGATGTGCATCCAAGTCACATTCATTTTAAAACGCATGCATCCTGTGATGATTCATCACCAGCTGTCTCAGATCGTAAGATTTTAAAAATTACAATTAATAAATACCAGTTATACTATACTAAAAGTGATCTATCAATTAAATATATTGTGCAATAATGTAGCATTTCTTCGCAGTATCTTTATTTCTTGTTTATGATGGCCTTGTCAGCGAGGTCGATGTCTGGGTCTCCTCCTTGATAATCATTGAAAATCAATTGGTGGCATGGGGTGTAAGACGAATCAAAAAAGGAAGGAATATTAAGTGTGAACTTAGACATGCAAACCATATTTGTGTTCGACAAGATAATTTGTGCATAAATAAAAATATAACGATGATATGTTGTCATTTCTTGTTCGACTCTATTAATTTGAATAGCTCTTTACGAAATGTCATGTGTTATGATATGTAGGAAGAAGAAATCTTTCATTACAAGTTACATGAATTTACAAAACAGTGAAAAACATCAAATATAGGGTATTTTTCTTCTCTAGTTTTATTTCAATGGAGGACTTGCCACAATATTAGATCTGTATGCATTGATCTTAGTATTATTTTTAGGTGTTCTAGAAGAACTTTGAATTTATATCTTAACAAAATAAACTATATTTGATATTGAACTTTTGATATGAAAAATACACATACATCGATCTTTTTCTGTCTTTCTACTTTTCAATCTTTTGGCCTTTAGATTTGACACCAATGTCATGTGAGAACTTCAATCTTTCTAGGAGCCCTAGCTTGAGTTTGTGGGGCGGTTTTGTTTTGCTTTAAAAATCCTCTTCTTTTTTTTGTATGGCCACCTGCCTTCCCTTGTTGCTCTCTTGTAGACTTTGGGTTTGCCTTTAGAAGCGTTTAATGAAGCTTGCTTTTTGCCTATAAAAATAAAAGTGAGAACTTCAATCTATGTGAGAAAACCTATCGAACTTGTCAATACAAGAGTTTGGGTAAGTGATAGGCATTTGGCATTACCTATTAGTATGATATATATTCAACTGGTATATAGAGCAATGAAGAGAAGACAGAAGGTGAGATGAGGGGACGATAATGCTAGTTAGTTGTGGAGTTGAAGTCATTTGCAATCTTAGTGGAAGAAGTTGGAGGCAAAGTAAGAGGAGTGATTTTGAAAAGAAGCAGATTCGTTGTGCGGGTAGAAGTCTTGGGTGGTTTGCTTTAAGGCGTGGAGTGTTGTAGACAAGGAAGGTGTTTAAAGGCTGGGAGGAGGAAGGAAGAAAATATCGGTTGAAAAGACGCATAAATGGAGCGAGGAGGTTCATCTTGTGTTTATGGTGGGGTGAGCTAAATCCAAGAAAGGGGGAGTGAAGGATTAGAAAATTTGAATCGATGAACTTGGTGGGAGGGTTGTACAAATGGTTGGCAAAAGGTTTGTAATAGACTTTAAGGTGTTGGCTAATACGGTCCCCAAGGTTTAATTAAGTTGTTGATTAGATATTGAAGCAGCCAGAGAGTGATTCTTTGCACGTTTGACATAAAAAAGGTCTATGATCATGTGGATTGGTCCTTTCTATGCTCGACGTTGGAAAATATGGGCATTGGAGAAAAGTGGGTAGGGTGGAAAAAGTGGTGCATTTCCATTGAGTTGTTTTTTTTTTTTTTTTTTTATTGATTATTGGAATCCTTATTGGTTTCTTTAGGAGCTCTTGGGGGCTAAGTCAAGGCGGCCTTCTATCACCTTATTTATTTGTGATTATAATGGAAGCTTTCAACGAACTAATTGAGAGGGTAGTTGTGGGAGGTTAAGGGTGGGAGAATCACATTAATTGGAAGCATGTTGTCGAGTTTGCCTCTTTATTTTATGCTGCCTCTTTACATCCCAAGGAAGGTCAGGTTAGAGGTCGGAGAATTTCCTTGAGGGTGGTTCTATAGATTGTAAACCGCACTTAGTTAAGTGGACAACTATCCTTTTGGATAATAGGATTGATTAGAGTGTATTAGATCAACATTTTTTTATTTATTTTAAAAGTATTATTTTAGGACAAAACTCATTTTATTAACATGGCCAATCATTGTGAAATTTCAAAACTTTTTCTGGGTGTTAGTGCTTGTAAGCTATGTTTAATAGATGTCTACTTTTTTTCTCTATTTCTAAATAAATATAAGAGAAGATGATGTTCAAAAGTAGCTACACCTTTCACATCTCACGAGCTTGTGCAGCCAAAAGCTACAAATTTGTTAAGTTAATCCTTGGTGTTTGCTTTGATTGTTTAGTTTTGGTAAGTATTAGTTTAGCTCTTGTTTGGAACCGGAAAGTACTAAGGAAAGAACGAGAGAGGAAAATAAAAGAGGAAAAGTGGAAGGGATGAATTTGGAGGAAAATATAAAATAGTTTTACATAATAAATTAATTCTATATGTTTATTCAGACTCATTTTATTTGTTTATCTCTATTATATAAGGACTAAGAAATTTAAAAAATATGTAAAATTGCAGGAATTTTAATTATATTTGATTTTCTTTTATATTTTCTCTTACAGATGGAATCAAACATGAGAAAATCATTTTCCTCATGTACCTTTTGAGCTCAGGCCATGGGTTATTTAGCCGGAGATCATCTAAGAAATGATCAGGCTTCGACTCAGTCACAATATGTTCATGCCACAAACAAGAAAAAGTGAAATTAGAACCCCCAAGTAAAAAATTGCTTCTTGTGCCTTAATGCGCTTGATAAGCGAGTGGAAGTAAATGACTAATCTTAAGTATTGGTTCAAATAAATGGAAAATAATTCACGTCATATCAGAATATTAACTCATCCGATTCTTGCATATTTTTCTTTCGAAATTCTGTCTCTAGTTATTAGCTTTCTCTCTATGGAGGTTAGAAAGTAACTGAAGCGACATTTAGCCCCAGCACCAATGTCTTCGACAAAGCGCTTAAATTTGAATCGAGGATCCATTAGGACAACCAAAAACCTATTTTTCCTTCCAACGAAAAAGGACCTTTGAGCAAAAACCCCATTACTTCAAGTAACACCAACGATGCATAGTAGTTTTATTGCTTATAGTCACAATTTTACTCGAAGCTGAAAATTTACAGCTCTGGGGATCTTTAATGAGAATCAAAGTTCGATATATTGGATATGAGATTAAGTTAGGCCAGAACAGTGGAGTTGCAGTCATTGTGATTTGTGGATGCATTTTAATTAAACCTTGCTTCATTTTGACCAATGATTAGTATGAGGCTTTTAACTGTTAACATAAAGCTTTGATAAGTTGATATAGAATAGATATACCTATGTATATAATATGTATGTACATTACATAAACACAATTTATAGTTGATGTGTTCTTATTATAATTGGTATCTATGTTGGGCTTTTTAGTTCCTTATGTACTGTAAATTTCATGCATCATAGCTTTTGATGCTATTGCTATTGCTGCTGCTACTAGTGCCTATCACTATAAGTTACTATTGTTTAAGCACTTTCTTATCCTTCTGCATCATTATGATCGATTAGACTACAACTATAGGCGATATTTATATTCTTTGATACTACTAAGTCGGCACTATCACTAATTTTATCATCATCTCGATGATCCATGACTTCCTAATTATCTTTATAAGTATTAAATGGAACTAAAACTCTAATGAAGAAAGTACATTGGTAACATGCTTGTGTAGATCTTCGGGCTTGATGGCATTACTACCCTGCAAATCTTGAGTCTAATAGTTGGTTTGTAATAGATGAAACCTATTTGGAAGCATAATGATAGTTGACGATCGATAAACAATTATTGTCGAATCATGATCATAACAATACCCTTAATGTCGATCAATGTCCTCAACGTGATTACTACCAAAAAAGCTTTATGAGAAAAAGAACCACGCCCAGAAGTATATTAGGAAAATCGAGTGATGATCTTGGGGATCAAGTTTTGATTATTAATAGGGTGAACCCTTGGTGTGAGAGCCATCTGTTAGGCCGATTGCCATCACATCGAGTGTATTGGACGAGTACATCATTTTAGAAAGTATAAATTAATGTGGCTGCATGGCTGTAATAGACGAGACCTATTTGGAATGTGACTATAGACACGGCCAGCTTCACAAACTCTGACTATAGGCTCTTCAATTTGGCATACTTATAGCCACGGTTTGTGGTTGACCCCGACCATAGGGATGGTTTATAGCTGCAGTTTTTGGTTGACATAGCTGCGGTTTGTGGTTGACCTCGATCATAGGGATAGTTTATAGCCGCAATTTTTGGTTAACCCTTGCCACAGGGATGGTTTTTAGTCGTGGTTTGTGGTTGACCCTAGCCATAGAGATGGTTTATATGTGGTTTGATTTGACCCTTGTCATGGGATGGATTCATGCCACTTGATCTTATTTTGATCATCTAGCCGGAAACTCAATAAACAGCTTTGGCGAGTGGTCGAACTTCAGCCGTGGTTATAGTTTCATTTCCTATAAGCATGATTCGAAATGGCGCCACCTTAATTGACTGGGCCTGTTGATGGATGTTATTTTTTTGCTCGATGTTTTCTTTGCTTTTAATTTTGGTCCACCAATTTTTTATAATCTTTTTTTCTAAATTCATTTTATAAAGCACATTACATTAAACATCTTTGTAAATCTCAAACTTTGCATAGATATGTTCCCATATGGATATATCGATTCAAAAATGAATTGAAGAAAACGAGCGCAATACACATATAAAAATTGGAGAAGAAAGGCAACAATTATAAATTATAAAAGAGACTCAGCTTAAACTCCTGAAATCGATTCTATTAAGTGCCAAAAGTACATTATTAAAATGGTGGCAAAGAATTCAAAGTAGTTATTGAAAATATCTTACAATGTGAAGTAATTAAAGAAAGTGATTCAAAAATTCCTCCTTGCTTTCTTTGCATACCATCGCCATATCTAAATTTTGCTAATGGTGTTTCCATTGAATAATCCGCTCAAATTCACTACAAAATACAAATGATAAATAAAAAACTTTGCACGTAGGTCAAAGTCTTGTTCGGTTATACGAAATTTGGAATTCTGCTGCGATAACCAGCTACAGTTTTTGCTCATGCTGGCGACGGGAATAATTAACTTTTTGCCCAATGCAAATACTTATCATCGTACTTATATATATATATATATATATATATATATATATATATATATATATATATATATATATATATATACCTCTATATATATATATATATATATATATTTGATAGAGCAACATAAAATATATTACAATAACAAAACGGTAAGCTAATCCATATTTTAAAATTATATTCATTGACATGATTTTCCTTGATTCCCTGTCTCATAGCAGGGATCTGAAGGATGTTACGAATTTATGGATCCTCTCAGCCTTAGCACGCAAAGAATAAAACAAACTCAAGACTAGGTGGGCAGGCTATGTGTTGTTGGTGTTTTTCTTTTTTTCTTTTTTTGTTATTTGCTTTATGTTTGTCTTGGAGAGTGGCTCTCCGAAATAGCCTACCATCCCTTGTTTTCATTTGTAATTTTCTATTCGATAACTAAATTCAAGTTTTCCATCTGGACACCAATGATCTGAAATAGTTTTATTTGCTTATAGTCACGATTTTACTCCTAGAGAAGCTGAAATTTAGCTCTTTTCGAGGGATCAAAGTACGTACCAAGCGTGTATGAAGGTAAAACTATTCATTCACCCTCACCTATCTGATTTGGGTGTAATCTAAAGTAGATGTTCAATGTTTACATTACATTCTGATAAATGAGCTATGAATATGTTGCATGCTACTCCTATTTTGTATTTGTGTATGAGTTGATCTAAAACTGTTTTCAATTTCTCTAAAGTATACATATCATTTGCCGAGAAATCAAGAAGCGGAGATGGAAAGATATTTGATAAAATTAAACAGGAAAGATACTTTGAAATGTGACGAAACTAGAAGCCCGATAAACAAAAGTGTATTAACTTTACTAAATCCGTCCCTGTCACCGGCATGTTACTGTGAGACTAAGCGACTGTCATTATGCTTGTTTTGTTGTTTTTCGATTCCTTCCTCTCCTTTGTTCGGAACTTGGAAGCGTCTGAAAAAAGCTTTGGTTGAAAAGGAAAGCTTGAGGCGATTGATGATCAGGACAAACATGATAAATTATGCCAACGAGTGCAAAACCAGTTCTATGTAAATTACTTTACTTCCAACCTTTCTTTTTCAAAGTAGAATTTTAGCGATTTCTTGAGCCATAACCAATTCTTCAATCTCGAGTTCATTGTAAAGAAGTTCTAAAGACCTAATGATAGACTTGCGGGTTTAGCCCAGTATAATCCTAGTTATTTTGATTTAGTAGTTTTTCTTTCAATCTTCTCATCAATGTGCAATATTAGACTCTTAGACGAGTCCAATATGATGCTGCAGTGAGGTTGTGGAGAGAAGAGTCATGGCGGGTTGGCACACCAAAGCTCTCGAAAAGAATTTTTTGTTTAAAAACCCACACCAATTAATGGTCTTTTCTAGGAGTTTAGGCTCTCGATGATCAAGGTCCTTCACTTAGCTCATACTTTGTGTTGTGATTTTGTGATTGTTCTTGGAACCGGACAGGATGGAAATTGATCTGAACCTCAGTTAAATTGCAGGCTATAAAATGGATATGGTTGTTATATTAGTGGACAAAATTCAATGACTTCTTAGACGATAGACAACTGATGAAGCCGAAGCGACCCGTGAATGTTCGGTAATGCATCGAAGGAGATTTATGAGATGGGTATTGAAACTCACGAGTGGGGGGGAACATGTTACTTGTGTAGCAGTTAGCATCTGAGTCTTCCTATAGCTCATCTCCAAGCTGTGACACGGGGAAGTTACAGGGTGCGAGAAGAGGGGAAGTGACGGGGCCGGCGACAACGCGGTGTCGGAGCGGGGGATCATAAGGAGGGAAACAACAACAACCTTTAAAAGGATGGATGGAAGAAAAAAGGAAGAAACGAGAGAAAAGGATAGTGTTTGGTCTTTTATGATGTTAAATTTGTCTTTAATGTTGGTTTCATAGGCATCATTGCGCAGAGAAGTTATTATAGTATACGATTCTTATCGGTTGTCTCTTATCGTGAGCCATTGGTTCATGATAGTAAATTAATTTATTAAGGAGAGGAGGGCTCATCACCGTTAGCTTCTTTGCGCTGGTCTCGCGTCAAATAACAATCTGCTGCTGAATTTGAAATTTGAAAAGTCATGTGAGTACACAGGGTGGAAGCGAGTTTGGGCAAATGTTTGAAGTAATTATCTTAGTGGGCGTCTTGATAACGTGTTATGATAAAGAATTAAAGAAATAAGGAAAAGACAAAGAGGAAATTGAGGAGAATTAAGGTAAATATCATTTATCTTGATTAGAGCATGTTTATATGAAACATAGTGAGAAGGCTCAGAAAGCCTTTGCATAAAACGATGCATTAATAGTGAGAAGGTGAGCCTTTACACAATGAATGACATTGTAATCAGTGATCATTATGAAGTCATTCAAAATTTTATTGTTGCACTCACTATATAATACTGGCGCATCCTCTTATTTATTAAATTTTCCTCTGTTGTATTACTAATGTTTGGAATTATATCTTTGGTACTACGAAGAGTATAGGATTTAAAATCTTAGTGTAATGTTAACCATCATTCTCTAGTAGCTTTATAGTATGTATTGAGAATGTATCTCTTGTTGGAGATATAGGGCTAATAAAATTTAAATGTTAGAAAATAGAAATTATTTTATTTTTAAAAATAATATAAGGATAAATTGTCAAAAAAATTTGAAGATAATATTGAAGTTTGCGATTTAAAAACATTCTAGAGGATAATATGAAGAAATGAAAAATTATAAAAGTAACTAATGGTAGAAAGTCTTTGTAATAATAAATGAGATTGTTGATAATAAATGTCTTACTTTAAATAAATGTCACTTTAGATAACTAAATGAAATTCTAGGATATAATAAATGATGTGAAAAGAGAAAAATCAATCTAAGTTATAATAAAAATAAAAAATACGTCTGGATAATATGTGGAATCATAAATCCATATTAAGTTTATAACAATGAAATCTATGAGGACATGAATATTTGTGTTGATTTGTAAAGTAGAAACCATCTTTTCGAGTTTCGAGGTTGTGGTGAAATTAACATCCGCTCTAGATTTGAATGCAGAAGCTGATTAGCTGTTTGACGTGCTCCCCCAAAGGAACCTTGAGGCTTAGGTTAAGCGCGTCCTACCAAACGAAGACATATTTCATTTTTTCTCTCTTTTCGTGTTTAAATGGAAAGATTAAAATACGCCTTCTTTTAAAAAAAAATAGTTAATTTAGATTTTGTGATATAGAGTAACGTGGTGTTTGTTTGTGGTGATATAATGGGATTAAGGATGATTAGTGGTTGAGGAATTCTCTCTTTATACATTGAGGTGACTCCACATTTCTGATATCTAGGGCTTTTTTTTTACTAGAAAGGCGTTCCATAATTCATCCTCATTGTGGCTCATGTAACCTACACATTTCCTTCATTTTCTCCTCCCATCAAGATGTGAATAACGTCTATATCAATGAGTAATTTTGAAGCATAATGTGTAAATTTTTTACCGTATTCAAAATTTTGTAGGTTTGCACTATCAGTTTGCTTAAACAAGGAATGAAGCGGAATAATAATCAATTTAGAAACCTTCATGATTAAAGCCTTTGGAGGAGAAAGCGGGGGATTTTGCAATTCGAGATCATGGAATCATAAAAGGAGCATCATATTCATAGAAGAAACAGCATCACTAACTAATTCAAAATGGAATATAAATTACATGGACCTTAAAAATAAAATTAAATAAAGTCTAGATTTTTCTGAAATCCTAGAAATCAACTTGGATTCTTTGTCTTATATTGAAAGGGGAAAGTGACTTGTCACTCAAGCCTCCTTGTGCACTTCGCTAATTAAAATCATTTAGACTAATGTTGTTGAATCGATGAAACTTCAGCGGAGAAAAATCAAACACATCAAGCTCATTTCACGTTCAATTTAGAAACCAAAATTCTAAATAAGAAATCGGATCATAACTAAATCAATGATCAAAGACACGAGAATGAGCACATTCTTATTTTTCATTCATTTAACTATAATTAAAACAACGAGTTTTGTTTGGTTTGCTAGAAAATAAGGAAAAGTAAATTTAGTTCCAAGCGGCGTGTGACCTTGAATCGGGTGTCGGGTTAACTACCGTCAACCACGGAATATTCAAAAATGTCGGGTGACGGAGCATCTCTTCTGAAAATCAATAGTCTCATTTGTATAGAGAGCTCTACGAAATACATCACCTATTCCAATCAGCATTCCTGACGGTCTCTTGGGCCCATGCTACAATACTCATCATCAGTATGAAGCCAACTACATCCAATAGTTCCAAGGGTCAAAAGTTTACTCTTATACAACACATATTAAAATTCTAAAATTCTAATACATGAATACATAAGCGGTAACGAAAACCCTGGCAGGCTTTCTTCTCAAACTCGGCCTCTATGATGAGCCGTCTCCTCGTGCGCTCCTTGTACATGAAAATATGTTCCCTCGATAGGGTGAGCTAATGCTCAGTAGTAGAATCACCTTAAATGGGCTACTCTCCACCTAAGTCCATATGCAATGCTCCAAAGTAAACACACATTCAAGCAAATGCATGATCCTACTTGAATGTCTACCTGATCAACTCATCCCCCGAGTCCTCACCGACTCCCTCCCACTTGCCTAAGCCACGTATGAGAAACATTATTTTCAACAAGGATATTTGTTTATATTTGTGGACAACCCTCCGATATAAGTAGTGGACCGACTCCGATGTTATATTTAGTGGACTACCCTCCGATGCATATCAGTTAAGTGGAACTCAGAAGCGATTGATATTTTATATATGGACTACCCTCCGATAATTATAATGGACGCACTTCGATAATTATTATTCTTAGTAGTCAACCCTCCGAAACTATTCTCTCAAGAATCACCTCATGCATTCACTCCTATTGTTCTAAGGTGCCCCAGTGCATATGGAATGCATGATGTTGATTCCATTACAATTCTACTTAACACGCCCAGAAATATATAATCATGCATATATTCGCATAATTTAAATCACCTGAAACATGTCATGTAATTTCACAATCCATTATCTCAAATATTAGCTCACGTGGGCTATTAATGATCAAACACGAGCAATTCAACGAATTGCACGACCAAGCCAGTTACCACAAGAAGTTTATTTTCATGTACTATTCTTATATGAGCGGTAAAACCCTCGGGTTTACTATTCCCATCCACTGTCGATTCATCGGTTCACTTTGGGAACCCGAATTTCATGGCCATTTCCGGCCTCACACACATCACAATACAATTTAAAGCACACATTTCACCATGACCAACCCAAACAGCCCGTGGACAGTCACGGACTGTCCACATGGGTTTCTAAAAATTCAACACCTCGGTTCCAAGATTTGGAGCCGTCAGCTCAACCACATTCGCGACCTCGATCAAATTTGGCGTCGCCATCTGCTTTAAGCAAGTGTAAAGCTTCAAGTAGGATGAAACCCTACCTCCTGAGTTTGTCGAAAACTTACGAAGCAGGTGCCGCAGCGTGGAATCTCGATGCATGAAGGCTTTGCTTCTTGTCCCAGCGAATTCCGACGGTCGTATCGCCCGTAAATCTAGAGAGAAGTCTCTCTCTCTCTCACTAGAAAAAAAAATTGAAGCTCACTGTCCATTTCCTTTTCTCCCCCCAGCACGTTTCTCTTTTCCCCTTTTTGAAGAAGATGATCCTATTCCTTATTTTGTCTTTTTCTAACTTAAGAATTTAAATAATGACCATTATGTTCCTAAGCTTGGATTTTCGGCATTTCTTATTATACGGTGGATTCACCGTTTTTCATCACCATTTCTCTACTCATGCAACATGTATAACATATGTACATGTTATAAGTGACTTTCGTCATATCACATGTCTTTTTACGGCACTCGAAACTCGATGCCTCGAAAAACGTGCCAATTCCGACTATCTAGGAATTCTACAAAATTTTACGTGCTAGCTAGATTTCACGAGAAGATTCCAATGGTGAAATCCGTTTCGTCATCCGAGATTTAGATAATAAATTTCGGATTTTTGACCGAAATTACGATTTTGTCCTTTTTCCAGAAATTGGAATTTCCGAGGTCTTACATTCTCCCTCCTTAAAGATTTAGATCCCTTTGGTCTGGACAATCACAATCACTCACATGCGTATACAGCGTCGAATATACCGTGCATGTAAACTGATCATTTAATGTTAAGCGATGAAACCCGCATTGCCGCCCATTACCTAAGCGAAGAGATATGTGGCCGCATCGTGTGCCAACTCCCGTTGACTCCTCCACTCCCATAGTGCGCCATAGCACCCTACTAGCCTCACGGTCTTGCGTCGCAAAACCTGATCACGGCTATCCAAAATACACACTGGTCCCTCCTCGAAGGTCCCATCAGTGTCGACCTCAATCTGTCCCCAATCCACTACATGAGCTGGATCTGGCGTATACTTCCGGAGCATGGAGACGTGAAACACCTCATGGACACCTGACATGCTGGGCGGTAAAGCTAATCGGTATGCAATAGTGCCTATCCTCTCGAGTATCTCGAAAGGCCTAATGAATCTCGGTGATAGCTTCCCACGGCAGGGCAGGCCACTCCTCTCTTAGGCATCACCTTCAAGAAAACGTGATCCCCGACCTCGAACTCTAAGGGTCGACGTCGTACATCTGCATGGCTCTTCTGCAGGCTGGCGGGTGAGAAGGCAGTTGTGATATCAGCTCACCTCCTCAGGGTGTCTCTGTCGAATCGAGGACCCGTGGTTGGAACTCTCTTCCACCTCTCGGTCCAAGATATGATGATCTACATGGCCTCCCATACAATGCCTCATATGGTGCTAATACGTATACCCGCGATAACTATTGTTGTAGGCGAATTCCATAGAGCCAGTGCTCCTCTACCCTTAAGACCCGGGGCGTATGCTCGCGACGTGTCCTCCTTTTTGTATATAATCCACCTGACGTGTAACCTACACAACCCTTACTTTGTGTGCCTTGATGACCTTACCTAGGTCACAGCAGTGTTGACAATCCAATGGACGATCAGCCTAGTCCATGTCTTGAATGACATCCGTATCACAGAGCCATGTCAATGACGCAAATGCAATTCCCGAAGGTATTGTATCGAATCTCGAGTCACTCCCGACTCCTATCACTCAACTCTAGGACGTCTATGATAACTTTGTGAGTATAATTTTCATCTCGAGCAACATAACTCTTGACACACTTGAGCCTCTTACATTCATCTACGAGAAATTTCGGGATATCTCCACGGAGTCTCGCCTGCCACCCAACTCCGGAGTTCGGCGTAGGGATTAACGACCCCCTTTTTGCTTTGCCCAACACACTTTAATTACTCTTCACTTCCTAATTCAAACTATGAGTTTTCATTGAACGTAGTCCCAAAGACAAACTCAACCCATACTCACCAAGAGTGGTGAATGGCCGGAAATCGCAGAGTGCACCCACACCCAGGCTCGACGCGATGTTACGGTGCACCTGACCTTGTGATGCCATCTTGTGACACGATCGGGGGTCCGCCATAGGCATAATGGCCTACGGCCTATCTGTCTTCTGGCCGGGAGTGCTTGTATGGCACCTCGAGCTGGCTGGTTCCTCGACCCCTCTTATGGCTAGCCCGAGTTTCCTTTGTCCCCAAAGTCACGGGATCCTGTCTCTGGGGGCAACCGTCTCACATGCCCAATCCTATTTTTGGTCACGAAACTACGTGTGAAGCATAAGTCTTGCCTGTGCTTCCACAGAACTAGAGGCGAGTCACCACTCTTGCTACCAACACGCATCTTGGTGCTCTAAAGGCATCCTCGATCTCTCCATGGTCGAGGTCGTCCCGACCATGGGCCAAGTAATATCGTGGCGAAATCTCACGATCACGCCTCGAATGGACAACCGACCCATTCTCGAATCTCTGCTGTAATCTGGCCAATCCCGAGAAACTACGTATGTCGAAGATTGACATTGGTCTCCAAACTCATCACTACCTCAACCTTCTCTAGGTCGGCGAGACTCGATGCGACACCCGCACGTGTCCCGAAAATCTCACCTCGGTAAAGCGAAACTGCACTTCTTGAACTTAGCGTGGCGATGGTCTCTTAACAAGCGTAAAACAATCCTCCAAGTGATACTTGTAACTCCCACTGTAGGGTAGATTAATTTGTCATTGTTTCACAATAGCTGATGCAGATAAGGTTGGAACATCCTATGCATGAGACCGTGAATGCCGCTGAAGCATTGTCAATCAAGGGCATCACGTAGCTCAAGAAGTGCCCATAGCAGCGTCTGCTTATTTGTCTTAGGAATATTTGTCTCCCTAACCCTCACGATTGATGGTAACGGTCTGAAGATTCTATCTTGGAGTAGACTAAGCTCTCTCTGTTGATCAAATAAATCATCGATCACCATTAATGAGTGCAGATTCTTGATCGTAATCCTGTTCAACTATAGGTAATCAATGCACAGTCTAAGGGTCTTGTCCTTCTTCTTTGCAAATAGAACCGGAGCGGCCCATGGTGATGCTCAGTCTAATGAACCCTTTGTCCGAGTAGCTCACATGTTTGGACTTTCTAAGTTCTATGACTGATAGATGCCATCTATGCGGAGTCATGAGATGGGTGAAGTACCGAGTGTAACTCGTCTGCGAGAGTCTTCTACCCTCGTGGAGGTAGTCGGGTAGCTCATCTTAGAAAACATCCAAATACTCACAAATTACTCAGGGGTAGATCTAAGTGGTCTCTCCCTCGTCCTCACAGGAGTAGGCTGCTGGCGACTAGCTAACTATCCACGACACTGGACTCGTATGCATGCAGGGCGGAAATATCATGCTTGTCCTGAAATACCACAGTATTGCAGCGTGTGAGGCGGTAGCCCTCCCTACGCTCCGCGATCGATAATGACCATAAAGTATCGGCCCGATCCATCACAGGGATGACATCGAACTCGACATGTCCATGATCCTCGGGCCAGCTCTGGTGGGAGTCCCAGGATCTCAGGCTCGCAGCTTTCGACATATCATCCCTATTCTCACCTAATCCCCTAGGGAGAACTCTCTGAGGCTCTCTAAGATCTCTAGAGGTTCTTGCCCATTTCCACGAAATATTCCAGGGCCTCTCGCTCTATTTGAACACGACTAGTCTAATCTAGTAGTGTCGGAGGTAATCTACGCAGCCTCACAACACCTTCTCGATCTGGCATAGTGTGGTCTTCCACCGTCGGATCTACGCTCCCCATGTGAATGTCGGAGGGGATGATGCGCCACCCAAACTTACGGAGTTACTGGGACCTCCCTGACTACCTGCTAGCTGAGTGCGTGCGATGCTTGTGCCCCTTGATACCTACGGCTCAACCGAGGCACCTTATCAAAGATTGGTGGTGCGACCGGTACCACATGTGGACGCCTCGTCCTGGGTATACACTAGCCATCTGCAATTTCAAGCGGCTTGAGTTAAAATACAATCTGATGTATCTACAAGGCATAAGCATTTAGATACACTATTCATACACGGGAATCGATGCTTATATTTCAAGTCTACATTTCCACTGAAACATCTGAAGACCATTTATCGATATATTAAATCATATTTATTAACAAAATTTTATTTTCGAAAATTTCATTTTTTCAGAATTTTATCCCTTTTTGTTTGATTTATTTTATTTGATTTTCAAAAAATTTGTTTAAAATTTTTTTTTTAAATTTTTTGGTGATGAACAATGTTCATTTAGTGACTCGAGAACGTCTTGGGTCAAAGAAACTAAGTCAAAGTGGTCGGAGGGTGCACCTGACACCCAAGCGGCCCAAGCCGACCCGGCCCGACCGCCCAACTGCGCATAGGCACTTTCCACGGGCGTGCCCGTAGTCGCGCGATCTTGTCTTGTGCGCCTGCTACCACCCCTCCTGTGCGCTGCTTGGGTGCCGCGCTGCGGCGTCGGCGCGCCTGCGGCTCTGCACGCCCGGCGCCGGCGGCCCCGGCGAGCCCGCTGGCTGCGCCCCGTGTCGTGGGCAATTTCTTGTATCTTCAGCGTCTGACCCCGACCTGCTCTGCCGTGGCCTGGCCCCTGCCACCGCCACAACCCCGGCCCGACCAAACCACTCGGTCTGTCCTGACTTGTGTATTGCGATACACTCGACCATGACGTTGCAATACAATCCCCTTTCCATTTGCAATACCTTTGGGTCACCACAATAATTTTCCCCCGTGTTTCTTGTCTGATCAGGCCACCTCTTGCATCCTGATTTCTCCTTAAACCCGGCCACCTTGACCCACCTAGGTTGCAATACAAACCTTGTCTTGCAATACATTGGGCAGTAGCCTAGTCTTTCACTGCACAAATTTTTTTTTCGTTTTCATTATTGTTATTATTATTATTATTATTATTATTATTATTATTATTATTATTATTATTATTTCAATCATTTCCAGCTACTGGAAATACCCAAAAAAAAAAACACATATTCATAAATTTATTTATTTTTCATTTCCAGAACACTCAATAAATTTATAAAAATTTATTTTATTCCCTTTTCTTCAATTTTACAACTTGTTAAACCTTAGAAAATTATTTGTTTCACCTCTAAACCAAATAAATTGATAAAATTTATTTTATTTATTTTTCTTTTTATTCTGGACCATGTTGTCCAAAAATTTTCTCAAATCCTGATCTAACACTAACTTTAGTGTTTAACCTCAAATTTATTAAAATTTTAATTCATTATCCAATAAACCAAATAAATTTATTAAAATTTATTTCCTTTTTTTTTTCCAGTTTTACTCATTGTAAAACTCTAAAAATATTTTCTAACACATTAATGTGCTAATCACTAAGCACACATAAATAATCTCAACACATCACAACCATGATCACACATCATTCATGTTATGCATATTTTTCTCACAACATTTCATCAAATCACACAAAACATACTAAACACATGCGTGCAGTGTCCTAGTTTTATCCCGTGATTTCCTAGGTAATCTCATACCTAAACTTAACATCGAACCACACCTAGTGGTGATGGATACCTAACACGAGCTCCCTAGGTATTCGTATACCTAAGCTCGATGCAATTGTGACGCCACTAAATCAGGAGATTATTAAGTTGGCTTTACCAGATTAACCGCGGAATATTCGAGAATGTCGGGTGACGGGCAGCATCTCTTCACGAATCGAGCGGTCTCCTTTGTACGAAGAGCTCTACCCAGATACATCACCTGTCCCCGATCAACATTCCTGAAGATACATATATGAGTAAAAACGGCCTCTTGGGACCCATTCTACAATACTCATCATCAATGTAAACCAACTATATCCAATAGTTCTAAGAGTGGTTACTCTTATACAACACATATTAAAATTCTAAATTCTAATACATGAATACATAATGATAACGAAGCCACAACCTGACTTTCTTCTCAAACTCGGCCTCTATGATAAGCCGTCTCCTCGTGCGCTCCCTGTAACTGAAAATATGTTCCATCGACAGTGTGAGCTAATGCTCAGTAGTGGAATCTCCCTAAACGGGCTACTCTCCACCTAAGTGCATATGCAATGCTCCAAAGTAAATGTGACACCCCATTTCCCAGGGGTTTCGGAGGGTTGTCTAAAAATGATAATTATCGGAGGGTAGTCCATACCAAAAATATCAATCGTCGAAGACGGCCCAATTGATATACATCGGAGGGTAGTCCATAAATAATATCAATCGTCTAAGACGGCCCAATTGATATATATACATTGGAGGGTTGTCCACAAATAAATTTAATAATTCTCATACGAGGCTTAGGCGAGTATGAGGGAGTCGGTGAGGACTCGAGTACGAGATGATCGATTGAACTTGTTCGAGTAGGATCATGCATTTGCTTGAATGTGTTTATTTTGGAACATTGCATATACACTTGCAGGTGGAGAGTAGCCCTTAGGGGTGATTTCACTGCGAGGCATTAGCTCACCCTGTCAAGGGATATTGACTGCAGTACGAGGGGGCGATGTGGCGAAGGCTTGGCTCATCTGTTGAGGCTTTAGAAGAAAGTCGGATATAACTTTGGGTTATAATGTATGACATGTATTAGAATCACTAAGCTGCAGCCCATATGTGTTGTATAAGAGTAAAAAATTTAGCTCTTGAAACGTGGACATAGATATTGGAAATAGTATTGGTTACATGGTAGTGGCCGTTTTAATCATGGCTTTGTGCCTATTGGATTGTTTGGGACTGGTTATATCTGCGGAGTTTTTGTATTTGGGTAGAGCTCACAAAGCAAGGAGACTGCACCGATACCCGTGTGTCAGGTTACCCGAGCATTCCACCAGTATTCCGCGGGTTGACGGGTGGTCAGCGGACCCCGTATTGGGGTGTCACGGCAGTATCGAGCTTAAATCTGATATGCCCCAAGGAAACCTATCATCAGCTACTTGAACGGTTGATATAGAGTATAAGGTATATGAAAACCTAGAGAATGAGGGCTTAAACTGAGCGTATAGTCGGTGTAAGAACATCACCACTAGGTGTGGTTCGATGTTGAGTTTAGGTATGAGATTGCACAGGAAATCACGGGACAAAACTAGGACCTTTGCATTGCATGTGTTCAGTGTGTTTTGTGTGATTTGTCCAGAGGCTGTTGATGTGAATGATGTTACTATAACGCCCAGAATTTATGTGTTTAATGAATGTTGTGTGCTTAGTATTAGTACATAGGAAAACTTTTGGGAGTTTTACGGTGAGTAAAGCGGAAGAATAAAATAAAATAAATAAATTTTAGAAATTTATTTGAGTGTTAGATAATGAAATCGAACACAATAAATTTGGTGGCTACTAGGTTTAGTGTTATAGAATGAGCTTTAGAAATTTTGGACCATTTCAATTAAATGAAAAAAATGTAATAATAATAAACAAAATGAATTTTTAAGCTTAATTTATTTGGTTTATTGAGAAATGAGAAAAATATATATATATATATATATATATATATATATATATATATATATATATATATATATATATATATATACTAAACATATATATGTATAAGGTGGAAAATTTTTACAGTGTAAAACTAGAAAAAGAAAGTAAAGAAAATAAATTTCATAAATTTATTTCGTTATGAGGAGAATAAAATAATTTTCTAAGATTTTACAAGTAGTAAAATTGAAGAAAATGGGATAAAATAAATTTTTATAAATTTATTTGAGTATTCAAGAAAATGAAAAAAAATATTAAATTAAATAAAAAAATCAAATAAAAATCAAATAAAATTAGACAAAATTTTCGAAAAAATAAAATTTTCAAAAATGAAATTTTTATTGATAAAAAAATATTTTAAATGCATAATTAATTGTCTTGCACTACGTAAATGCAAGGACAATGTGTAGCCTAACGATTTATGTGTATGATTAATTATACGAAATTGTGTTTATGCCTTAGAGATATTGTATTGAGATTTAACTGTCATGTTAATTGTGTAGATGGCTAGTAGAGGATGAGGGCGTGAAGGCGTCCATAAGTGCTGGTTAGGCACCCTTAGACATTTGACCGGCCCGTGATGTTGTCAATGAGGCCTTTGTAGAGGCTATAGGTATTGTGGTGGCAGCTATAACACGGTAGCATAGCGGTAGTCGAGGAAGTCTGGTAACCTCGAAGTTTGGGCGCATCATCCTCGAACATTCACGGAGGTCCGATGTTGACAGACCATTGGTTCATCTGGTCGAGAAGGTGTTAGAATTTATGGAATTACCTGCGACACTGCCCGGGGATTAGACTAGTTGTGTTTAGCTAGAGAGTGAATTTGAATATGGTGGAAATGGGTGAGGATGCCTCCTAGAGACCTTAAGAGGAGCCTTTGTATGTGAGTTCTCCCCTAGGGATTAGGGCAAGAATAGGGATGATATGTCGAGGTTGCGAGTGGAGATCTCGGGGACTCTACTCACAGTGGACCTGAGGATCATGGACATGTCAGAGTTCGATGCCATCCGGGGGATGGATTGGCTGACAGCTTACAGGGTTGATATCGATTGTGAGCGTAGGAAGGGTTATCGCTGCACGGGACCCAGGTACTCGTGTGGTATTTAGGGGACAAGCATGATATTTTGCCCCCCAGACGGTATATGAGTCCAGTGTCGGGGACCGCATTTAATTGGGTTGGCTAGCGAGCCTTGCCCTAGAGGACGAGGAGAGACTAGACTTAGATCTACCTCGAGTAGTGTGCGAATAGGTGGATGTTTTTCCAGATGAGCTACCTGGACTACCTCCACAGAGGGTTGTAGACTTCGGTATCGAGTTACACTCTGGTACTTCACCCATCTCTATGACTCCGCGCCGGATGGGGCGCCCGGGTGAGTTACGAACTCAGAATCTGGCTACGAGAATCTTGGACAAGGGTACGATAGGCCAGAGCACTTGCCACCATGGGGCGCTAGGTTACATTAGCGAAGAAGAAGGACAAGCACTTTTATTGTGCATTGATTACGAGACGGAGTTGACGGGGTTACGATCAGAATCGGCTACCCATTCTTGGGGATTGATGACTTACATTTGATCGGTTAAGAGGCGGAGTCTACTCAGATAGACCTTCGCCTTGGTTACCATCTTAATTGAGGTTAGGGAGATAAGATATCCTAAGACAACGTTTAAGGACTACGTTATAAGGCACTGAGTTCACGGTGATGCCCTTTGGATTCAGCGAATGCCTGCTTGGCATTCATGGATCTGTGTAGAGTATTTTCGGCTTCTCCCCAGATCAGTTTATTAAGTGGTCTTCGTGGATGACATCTTGATCTACTTCCGGTCGAGAGTGGGAGAGCGTGAGTATCGCCCGAGGATCGATATTCTGATTGTTGAGAGACCATCGGTTTATGCCTTGAAGTTCGATGAGTGCGAGGTTTTGGCTACTAAGGTGAGATTTTTGGGACACATGGTGTCAACTTATCGGAAGTGTCAATCGACCTAGAAAGGTTGAGGCACGTGATGAGTTAGGAGAGACCGAATGTCAATCTTGAGCCACGTAATTTCTTGGGATGTTGGGTAATCTGGGGAGATTGAGAATGGGCTGAAGTTGTCCATTCGCGGCAGGATCTTAGGACTTCGCCTACGGGACATGAACTCCATGGTTGGGACGGCCCTAACCATAGAGAGAGAGATCGAGGATGCTTGGAGCACTCGGGATGCGGGTGTTGGTAGCAAGAGGAGATCGACCTTCTTAGTTCGAGGAAGAGGCGGAGACCTGGCTTCACACGAGTTTCGGGACCCGGGGCCGGGATTGGGCGTGCTGAGGCCCAGAGTTGCCCTCGGGACCGGGATCGGGACTTTGGGACGGTCTGCGGTCCAGTTGGCCCGAAGTAGAGCAGAAGTATCACGAGTTAGTTCCTCCACATAGTGCAGGTCGAAGGAACCAGTTTCGAGTTCCGAGGGGTGCCTCTGGCGCTCCGGCGGCACGAGATAGACGGAGGGCCGGAGTGTGGGTCGAAGTCGGGGGACAGATCGGAGTTGCGCAAAGGGAAGCATAGTGGACCTTAAGAGATTGGTAAACATATTGGTTGTTGATGTCAGGCTTAACATGGATGAGTTGACAGCCATCGGGTTGTCAGTAATTGGGATCTTAGCCGGGTTGTCATACCCGACACGACCTTGGATTTGGGCTTAGAGGTTAAGGCCTTTAGAGAAGCCAGGAATAGATGTTCTTTCCTAGGGTGTAGGGTGAGAGTTGATATGCTAGGTCAGGATTATGAGTGAGAGATCTCCGAGATTCTGCTCATGGTAGACCCCGGGATTGGGTGTCACAGTATGGCATCATTGCGGTTAGGTGCACGGTACAGTCATTCACCACTCTTGGTGAGTGTAAGGTTGAGTTTGTCTTTAGAACTACGATCGGTATGAAGACTCATAGTTCGATTCGGGGAAATGAAGAGTAATTAAAGTGTGTTGGGCAAACAAAGGGGGTCGTTAATCCCCTAAGGTGAGAATCCTGGAGTTAGGGTGTAAGAGACTCGTGGAGTTATCCGAAATTTCTGTGTGAATGTAAGAACCGAAGTGTAAGCCCAGAAGAGTTATGTTGCCCGAGATGGCTCTGCGGTCAGGTTATCACATAGACTTAGAGTTGAGTGATAGGAGTCGGGAGTGACTCGAGATTTGGATACCCCTTTGGAAATCGCAGTGGGTGTTGTTGAGCCAGCAAGGGCTCGGTATATGGACGTCATACGTGACATGAACTAGGTTGGCGGTCGAATTTGGATTGTCGGCGGTATGACCTTAGGAAGGTCGTTTTGCAGTAAGGGTTGTGTAGGGATTACGTTGATTTATATACGAGGTGTTAGAGGGACACGGCTGCGAGCATACGTCACGGGTCTTAGGGGTAGATGAAGCGGTGCCCTTAGTGGAGTCGCTGACGGCGATTTACGAGTGAGGTATACGGATGGCACCATTTGAGGCATTGTATGGGAGGCGTACTTAAGATCAGATTAGCATGTTGGTGAGGTGGGACGAGTTCCATCAACGGTCTGATATGATTAGAACACCTCCCCAGAAGGTGAGCGATACGACGGCATCTTCTCCGCATTTCGGAGTCGACGGAAGAGCTATCTTGATATACGGCGTCGACCCTTAGGTTCGAGGTTGGGGATCACGTTTTCTTGAAGGCCATGCTGGGAGGGTGGTGGTCGACAAGCGCGGGGAAGCTATCATAGGGTTTATTGGGCGCTTCGAGATGCTAGGAGGATAGGATGTGCGTACGGTTCGGCGTTCTGCTTCAACATGCGGTGTCCACGCGGTATTTGCGTCTCTATGCTCGGGTATACTCGGATCCGGCTCATGTGGTGGATTGGGGGCAGTTGAGGATTGACAGTGGGACCTTTGAGGGAGGACGGTGTGCATTATAGTCGTGATTAGGTTTTGCCAGCGAGATCGTGAAATTTAGTGAGGGTGTTATGAAAGCTATGGGTGGAAGTCGTGGGAGGCGAGAAGACGATCACGAGCCACCTATCCCTTCTTGTTTAGGGATGAAGTCGTAGTTCGGTCGTTTAATAATTAAATGACGGGTTTACATGCATGGTAGAGTGCGTTGGCACGCCTTGAGTGAGTATGATTGTCTGATTCTGGGCGAAATTCCTTTGGGAGAATGTGAACTCGAGAAATTCAAATTTACGGAATAAGGGCAAAATAAGTAATTTCGATTACAAAAGTGTAATTTCGATTAAAAATCCGAGATTTATTCTCTAGATCTCGGATAATGGCTTGGTTTGCCGGATTGCGGAATAGTCTTCACGAAATCTAGGCAGCACGTCGGCGCCGATCGGGTGCGGGAAGCTGGTAGCACGTTTTCTAGGCATCACGTTTTTGGAGCGTGTGTAAGCATTTTTAGTCACATATAACTGCCGTACTCATGTGCCGTAAGTGGCATGAATAAATGATGAAAAATGAAGAACTTGAATAGTCTTGCATATCAGCTGGGGAAAAAGAATGAATGGTCATTTGGAAAATGATTAAGTGGGAAAAGATGAAAACACCTCGACCAAGTGTTGTCTCCCTGAATTCAAAAGCAAAAGATGAATGGAAAAAAAAAAAGAGCGTAGCTCAGTTCTTAATTTTAGAGAAGAGAATATCTTCTTCCTACTCTAAATATCGGCCGATCCGGCCAGAGTCGTGATCTTCGGGACAAAGAAGGAAAATTTGCTCTGTGGAGAGGGCTTGATGGAGTCTGAATTTAGGGGTTTTCCTCAGGCTTCAGGAGGTAGGGGTTTCTCCCCTACTTGGGTTTTACACTTTATTTGAGTGTTTTCAATGTTTTTGGTTGGTTTGAGGCTGCCCAGAGCAGTAGTTTGATGTTGAGATCCCCAAACTGGGACGGAGTATTGGAAGTTTTGAAACCCATTTATGCTAGTCCGTCAGGCGGGGCTGTTGGGTTGATTAATTGTGTAATTTATGAAATAAATCATGTATTGATTGGAATGAGTAGGAAATATGGCGTGAAATTGAGTTCACTAAGTGAACCTATGATTGGTGATTTGTTGGGAATAGTAACCGAGGTTTGCTATTCCGAGAATAGTGTTCACAAAATAAATTTTGTGGTAATAATGTTTAGTCGAGTAATTCAAGTAAATTGCTTGTGTTTGATTATTAGCCCCATGTGAGACTAATTTCGATGTGTGATGAAATGCAAAAGTACAACATGATTGTGTGATTTAATTTTTATGTGAATATATGCATGTTTATATATTTGCATGTGTTATAAACTGTAATGGAATTGGCATCATGCATTCCATATGCACTGGGACACCCTAGGACGGTAAGAGTGAGTGCATGAGATGAGTCTAGAGAAAATTGGGTTCGGAGGGTTGTCTAAAAATGATAATTATCGGAGGGTAGTCCATACCAAAAATATCAATCGTTGGAGACGGCCCAATTGATATACATCGAAGGGTAGCCTATAAATAATATCAATCGTCGGAGATGGCTATGTGAAACTAATTTTGATGTGATGAAATGCGAAATTACATATGATTGTGTGATTTGAATTTTTATGTTGAATATATGCATGTTTATATATTTGCATGTGTTATAGGCTTGTAATGGAATTGGCCATCATGCATTATATGCATTGGGGGCCCAATACTAGGGCGGTAAGAGTGAGTGCATGAGATGAGTGCAGAAAATTGGGTTCGAGAGAGGGTTTGTCTAAAAATGATAATTATCGGAGGGGTAGTCCATTACCAGAAATATCGTCGTTGGAGACGGCGATTGATATCGTCGATTATCGTAAATGTCCTCCGATGTCGAGGCGGCGGTGTATATCGCGGAGGGTTATTACCAATAAACATAATAATTCTCGTACGAGGCTTAGAGGTGTGAGGGAGTCGATGAGGACTTCCCAGTGCGAGATGATCGATTAGACATTCAAGTAGGATCATGCATTTACTTGAGATGTGTGTTTATTTGAATATTGCATATGCACTTAAGGTTGAGGTAGCCCACTTAGGGTGATTTCACTCTTTGAATTAGCTCACTGCACATTAGGGATATTATTTTAAGATGCGGGGGGCGTGCGAGGAGACGGCTCATCCTAGAGACTGAGCTTTGAGAAAAGCGGGATTTGTAGCTTTGGGTTTATAATGTATGACATGTATTAGAATACTCTAATTTAAATATATGTGTTGTATAAGAGTAAAATTTGAACTCTTGAAACTATTGGATGTAGTTGGATATAAATATTGTGATGAGTATTGGTTTATGAGCCCAAGTGGCCGTTTTAATCATACATTGTTATATTGGATTGTTTGGGACATGTTATATACAAGTTTTGTATTTGGGTAGAGCTCCCCGTACAAAGGAGACTCTGCCGTTACTGTGAAAAATGTCGGGTTACGAGCATTCCACGCGAAGTATTGCGAGGTTGGGTGATCAGCGGACCCCGAGGATCGGGTGTCACGGAGTCCTTTGACAGCAGTCGGCATGGAATGCTCGTGAATGTCGAGCAACGATATTTCACTAAAATCGGGCATGGTCATCACTTTATGCGAAGGCTGCAAATACAAACATATGCTGTCTAAACAATCAAGCTAATATCAAGTGGTCGTTTTAATCATGGGCTGTGTTGGATTGTTTGGGACAAGTTATATACGAGGTTTTGTATTTGGGTAGGCTCCGTCTGAAAGGGGGCTACGCCCGATTTTGAGTGAAAAATGTCGGGTTACCCGCCATTCCACAGTATTCGCGGGTTGACGGGTAGTCAAGCGGACCCGGGGATCGGGCTGTCGCGATCGGTGCACGACAACCGTCGGCCGCGGAATGCTCGTGAATGTATCGATGCTGCGACCCTCACGAAAATCGGACGGAGTCTTTGGCAGCTGCGGAAGCTCTACCCATAATATCATCTGTCCCCGATCATCAATCACAAGATATAAACATGAGTAAAACGGCCTCTTGGGCCCATAATACAATGCTCATCACAATATATATGTCAAGCATATCCAAATAGTTTTGAAAAGTAATACGTTACTCTTATACAGCATATGGCCAAAATTTAGAATTCTAATACATGCATGTCCCATCATAAACAAGCCACAACCCGACTTTCTTCTAAAACGACCTCTAGGATGAGCGTCTCCGAAGCATCCACAGCTGCCTAATCTCGACGGAAGGTAACCTGCTTCCGATGGAATCACCTAAATGAGTTACTCTCAGCTTAAGAAGCATATCACGTGCTCCAATGGCTTAGCCTTCAAATGAAGTAAGCGATCTGCGAATGTCTAGCCATTCAACTTATGCTGAGTCCTGCGGGCTTACTACACTTTGCCTAAACCAACGATATGAGAAACATTATTTTCAAAAACAAGATATTGATTTTTATTATTATTGTGGGCAGCCTCAGATTATGAAGTGGTGCTCCGATCATTATGTTTAGTGAACTACCCTCTGATGTATATCAATTGGGTCGACTCCGACGATTGATATTTTATATGGACTACCCTCCGATAATTATTATAATTAGTCAACCCTCCGAAAACACTCTCTCCATAAGCCATCTCATGCACTCACTCCTATCGTTCTAGGGTGCCCCAGTATATATGGAATGCATGATGCATAATTCATAACATGTAAATATATATATAACACGACCTCTTACATTTATAATTTAATCCACACAAACAGGATATGTAATTTCACAATCAAAAATTAGCCTCACTTGAGCTAATTATCAAACAGAAACAATTCAACTTGAATTACTGCGACCAAACACATTTTCACACAAGAACATTTTCGTGTCACTATTCATGTGAACGAGTGAGACCCTCGGGTCCACTTTGTTCACATCAAAGAAAGCATGCCAATATCGGTTTCACAGCAACGAAGCCCAGATTATATAACCATTTCGGCCTCATACACATCACAACACAAATTGTTTCACAATTTATACAATTTGTGACAGCCGTGCACGATCACGAATTTACACAAATAGGTTTCAAAATTTTCTAATAATTCGATTCCAAGATTTGGGACTGATCAAGCGGTCACTCACGGCCTCAATCCAAGCAAACACATCATAAATACCGCAAACAAAGTGTAAAACTCAAATGGGATGAAACCCCACCCTGCAATGACGCCCCCAAAACTCGGGGTCAGTTGACTATCCGTCGACACAGCGGAAAATCTATACGTCTCATATTCACGAGACCCATGCACAGTAAAAATAGGCCACTTTATTTGCATCAACACTCATCAAACGCCCTTGACTATATTCAATAGTCACAAGAGTTATGTCATTACTCTTATCTGAATAAATATTAAAATCTACAATTCTAATACATATTATCTAAAACATAAAATGACTGACTTTCTTTAAAGTAGTCTCTAAGATGGCCAGTCTTCTCGAATGCCTGTGCACGAAAAAATGTTCCTCGACAAAGTGAGCTATACGCCTAGTAGTAGAATCACCCTAAATGGGTTACTCTCCCACCCCTAAGTGCATATGCAATGCTCCAATTTAAACACACTCAAGTAAATACGTGATCCTACTTGAATGTCACCATGTCGCATTCCCATCATCTCCTAGTCCTCACCGATTCACCTTACACTTGCCTAAGCCATGTATGAGAAAATAATCATTTTGAAACAAAACTTGTTATTCTTGAAAATATACTATGAAGTGTCGGTAAAATATGAGACTACCCTTCGAGCGGAATTGGTTAGTGAGCTTTCGAAGCAGTCATGGTCCTCGTAGAAATGATGTGTTGGCGTCTTGCATCTGATTCTCGGAAAATCATCCTGGAAAATTCTTTTAGCAACCATATTCGTTTTAGGAAAATTCATGTCGTACACTCACACCCCTAAATTCTAGGTTACAGTGCATATAGGAAATGCATTATGTCATTTCAATCATTTTATACAATATATCAAATATACATATATTCACAAATTACATTCACACCACGTGTAATTTAACATGGATCAACCATCACCCCGAACTAGTTCACTTGGGCGAATTTACACAATATCATCTTCAATGGCCTACACACCGCAAATTATATTTCCATATAATTATGTCCTTATGTTAATACATTAAAATCATGTATTAACCTATATATTCTTTGATCCACCAACTCGAGAAGCCATTCTCTAATTTCTAATCATTACACAAAAATTGGCTCGCGTAGGCTAGTGTAGTCTGAGCAATTCAATTTGAATCACTCACTCAAACACACAATTTATTTCATAGAATTATCAAACAAACACCCCGAACAGCCCCTACTGCAGTCATGATTGTCAAATGGGCTCCAAAAATTCTCCAAAAATTCCAACAATTCGGTCCCAAATTTTGGGACCGATCAAACGACCGTTCAAGGCTTCAAACCAACCAAAACATTACAAAACACTTAAATAAAGTGTAACTTCAAGTAAGATAAAACCCCTACCTCACGGAGTTTGTCAAAACTCCAACTTTTAGTATCTATCGTAGCTCATCGCGTAGATCAACTTTGCCTTCGGCCAGAAACGAAAACTACGGTCGATTTTTCGTAGATCACAGAAAGAAGCGAAGAAAAAAATGAATTCCTCTCCAGCCTCTCTCTCTCCACTCGCGCCTCTACCTTACCTTTTCATTGATTTTTTCCATTTTATTATAATAATAATAATATTGTTATTAATGTGTAGTATTAATATTATTTTGAATACAAAACTTATATTACCTCGACCGGGTCCGTTTCTCTCGAAAATTTTATTTCTTTTCGATTCAATTATTTTTAATGAACTTTAACTCCACGCCCGTTTTACGACTTAAATTTTTCGTAAAAATCCGTCCACTGAAATCCTTGACGGTTTATCGCGAAAATCGTAAAATATTACATTTATCTGAATTCTACGACTTACGGGTCACTAGATTCGAGGCTGGCAATTTAACGGCGAATACGTTTTGTCATCAAGCCCGGAGAATAAATTTAGTTTTGTTGGTACGATTTTGTCCTTTCGAAAAATTGAATTTTCGGGTTTTACATTACCCATAGCAGAATTTTGAGTGCGAAATTCACGCACATATCTGCATCACTCATAACCATGCTGCCTTCTACAGCTCCCAAGGCCGTATGGTGTGATGTGCATGCCCATCTCGAGTCACAATCAAGCCAGTGGCTTGGAGTAGGCTGTCAGCTCATCCATGTCAAGAATGACATAAGAAACCCGATATGAGCTATCGGCCAACTCTCACCCTAGATCATAGAGGAAAAGAATTTCCCATACAATGGCTTTTCGGAGGCCTAAACCTCTAAAAGCCCCGAGCTTCGAAGAAGGTTGATCCTCCTTTCTCTTTGGCACTGCATCGCGAAGTGCCTTGTGCGTCGCCATCTCTCACATAGCGAGTTGTCGACCATGGAGTCCGTATCTTGCTTGTAGGCGGAGGCCCCTGATCTTGCCCGAATGGACAACCGATCCAATTCTCAAATCTCTATCCTTGGCCATATACGCTGGCCCGCGTAGTCATCACCCAGCGTGCCCGACTCACATTGAATACGGCCATGTGCTCCATCACTGTCATCGTTCCCTGCCTCAGCCCTAGGAACTCTTGGGCCTTTGCATGTACAGCGGTGTCAGGAGAAAGCCGCACCCATGAGCGGCTCACGGAACTGCGCATGTCATTGCCTCTAGGTCTACAGAGGTCTATTGATCCGCCACACTTGGGGACTCACCACGTAGGCCCGAGCGTAACTAGCGATCTTGGGCATCGAATAATAATATCCATAGCCTCGATACATTCCCGATATGCGGAACCAATGGTTTGCCACCATCGGATCCCCTTCCCCTATAAACGTCGGAGGATGATGTGACTTAAATCTGCAGGTTGCTCGTACCTCGCTTGACTACTCAACTGCGCTGCTTTGTCACGATTGTAGTTTGCGATCCAGCCGGCCACCGTGGTCTGGCGGTCGGAAATGCTGGTGGTGCTTGGCTAACACCTTGTGGACGACCTCTACGTACTCGGCCTCGACTTTCCATGTACACATGTCAAATGGCAACAAACTTTATTTAATCTCATTTCAGTCGAACTAGTAACACACATGCCAATTACTAATAGACTTGACATATGGCTGGCGTTCATCGCCTAAGTGGAGTAGCATCAGCATACTTTTATTTATTTTCAATAAAATTCAACACTTTGAGTTCATTTCATTTTCGAATCCCCAAAGTTTATAGTTCCTAACCTTAGCATTCCACTCTTCCTATATACATTATGTCATGCGTATAATTTTCCAGCCTTGCTTGACTAACCCGCGCGATCACACTTCCATATCGTCATATTACCATGTATAAGTTTTCGCGTAATGTGTAACACACAATCAACATGTCTGAGCATGGAACACACACAATGCATGCGGGTGGTTTAAACGAGTCCCATGAACTCTAGGTATTTGTGTCTGGCTTTCAGATCTGACTATGACACTAGTATCAGAATTTCGCCCAATAGTAATGGCCTGGCCCATTGTCAGTGATTGTCTAGGTAATCACATACCTAACTAACATCGAGCCACACCAAGTGGTGATGATCCTTTTTATAATAACCTGGCCTTGACCCAATCCTCAAGCCCTAGGTAGTCGTATACCTATCTCGTGCAGGTATGAAGTGAGTATCATAACTCCATATAAACACACCCACCAGGAGCTCAGTAATCGTTTACTAAGCTGCGATACCAAGAATTTGTGAGGCTTGTATCGGAACTAAACTTATGGATACACCCAAGGCTCCCGAGGTAATCGTTTACCTTAGCTCGAGTACATAAGCTATGGCGCCCCAAACCGGAATTCGAGTTGACTACCTAAATTAACATGCGGAAAATCCTATCGTCGTGCGGGACACAGTACAGTAAAAATGGCCGCTCAGGCCCTTGCATCAACACTCATCAGAGCATATAATAACTATATTCGATAGTCCAAGAGTTATTTCATTACTCTTAATACAAATACATATTAAAATATATAATTATAATACATATTATCCAAAACATCAAAGCCACAACCCGACTTTCTTCAAAATCGGTCTCTAAGATGAGCCGTCTTCTCGACGCCCCACAATACTGAAAAACGTTCCTCAAACAGAGTGAAAGCTATCGTGATAGTGGAATCACCTAAATGGGTTACTCTCCACCTAAGTGCATATCTGATGTCAATTTAAACACACTCCAAATAAATCGTGAATCCTGCCAGATGTCACCATGTAATAGTTCCCATGTCACCTGGCGTCCTCAGGCTAAAACTCACACTTGCACAAAGCCATGTATGAAAATACGTCATTCAAAGAGCAAAACTTGTTGTTCTTGAAAATATACTAAAGTGTCGGTAAAAATATGAACTACCCTCCGGCGGTGGTTGGTGAGCTTTGCAGCTTGATCATGGTCCTCATTCGAAATGATGCATTGGCCCGTCTCCCCAACCGATTCTCGAGGAAAATCATCCTGTGAATTCCTTTAGCAACCATGTTCGTTTTTCAGAAAATTCCATGTCATGCACTCACACCTAAATCTAGTTACCAGTCATATGAAATGCATTATGTCATTTCAATCATTTTGTAATACAATATATCAATTATGCATATATTCACGAAATTACATTCTACACCACATGTAATTTTAACATGGATCAACCATCACCCCAAACTAGCTAGCAGACAATTTACAATATCATCTCCATTTATTTACCACACTGATTATATTCCATATAATTATGTCCTTATGTTAATACATTTAAAATCATGTATTAACCTATATATTCATTTGATCTACCAACTCCAAGCCATTCTCTGCAATTTTTTCAATCCATTGCAAAGAATTAGCTCGCGTGAAATTTGATGTGACGAAGCGATTGATTTGAATCGCTCCACCCCATTTACACAATTTATTTCATAAATTGTAAGGCAACACCCCAGGAGCCTACGATCACGGATTGTCCAAATGAAACTCCAAAAAAATTCCAACAATTCGGTCGAGTTTTGGGATCGATCAGCAACAATTTCAAGGTTTCAGGCCTGCTTAGAAACATTACAAAACACTTAAATAAAGTGTAACTTCCAAGTAAGATAAGCCCCTACCTCACGGAGTTTTGGCCAAAACTCAGCACTGGTATCTATCGTAGCTCTCATCTTGTAGATCAACTTTGCCTTGACCCCGACGAAAACCTAGATAGATTTTCGTAGATGCGAAGAAACAAATAAAAAATAAAAATAAAATTCATTTCAACTCTCTCCCTCTCCATAAGCCTCTCGCCTTTTCATTGATTTTTGTTTTATAATAATAATAGCCAACAATAATAATATTAATAATAATAATAATAATAATAATAATATTATTATTATTATGATATCCTTATCATGTCATTAGCCATTTTGAATACATAACTTATATTACCTCATTGGAGTCGTTTCTCTCGAAAAATTTTATTTCTTAACAGTTTCAAAATTATTTTAAATGAACTTTAACTCACTCCATTTTCTGACTTCTGAGATTTTCGTAAAAATCTGGATTTCACAGAAAATCCTTTGACAGTTTATCACCCGAAAATAATCGTAAATATTACATTTGTCTCGAGTCGACGAAACTTTTATGGGTCACTAGATTTCATGAGACGAATTTAATGGTACAATCCGTTTTGTCATCCGAGATCCAGAAAATAAATTTCGGATTTTTGATCGAAATTACAAATTTGCCATTTTTCAGAAAAATTTAATTTTTCTCGGGTTTTACACTACCTCACGGAGTTTGTCGAAACTCCTTAAATTCGGTACCCACGAGAAGCCTTCGCTGAGTAGAACCACTTTGCTTTTGTCAGAAACCAATTAAAATGGTCGGATCGCTGCAAAAACTAGAAGTCTATCACTCTCACTCTAAAACTCAATCTGGACCTTCACTGCATCTCTCCCCTCTCCCCTGTTTTCTTTTCCCCCTTTTTAGTTGTAGGAGACGACACTATTTGGACTTTTGTCCTATTATCATTTAAACTTTCCATTAATGACATCTATGTCCCATGCTCCCCGGTTTGACGCGGCACTATCTCGTCCATCAATTTCCATCATTTTTCTACCCATGCCACATAAGTAACATTAGTACATTTTATAAGTGACCTTCGTCACATCACATGTCGTTTTACGACACCTGAAATGTGATGCCTCGAAAAAGCATTACAAATTCGGGTGTCTGAGTCGACGAGAATCGACGTTAGCTAGATTTTGTGAGACGATTCCTGATGGCGAGTCAGTTTAAGTCATCAGAGATACAGAGAATAAATTTTGGATTTTGATAGAAATTACGATTTTCTTGCTTTTTATTAGGAGGTGGATTTCGAGTCTTACAAAACACATTCGAACAAATGCATGATCCTACTTGAATGTCTACACAGTCAACTCATCCCTGAGGTCCTCCACCAGAGCTCTCACACTTGCCTAAGCCCGCGTGAAACATTATTTTCTTGAGGATATTTGTTTATATTTGTGAATGACCCTCAGATATAAGTAGTAGGCAGAGCTCGATGTATATTTAGTGAGATACCCTCCGATGATATCAATTGGGCCCATTTCCGTGATTGATGGCTACATATATGGACTACCCTCCGATAATTATAATGGACGCACCCCGATAATTATTATTCTTAGTAGTCGACCCTCGAAACCTATTCTCTGAGAATCACCTCATGCATTCACTCTCTTGTTCTAAGGTGCCCAGTGCATATGGAATGAATGATGCCAATTCATTACAATTCTATAACACATGCAAATATATAAATCATGCATATATTCACATAATTTGAATCCATGGCATGTCATGTAATTTCACAATCCATTATCTCAAAAATTAGCTCCGTGGGCTAATGATCAAACGAGCAATTCAACGAATTGCGACCGTGATTTACCCGCAAGTTGATTTTTCGTGTCACTATTCATATGAACAGTAAAACCCTCGGGTTTACTATTCCCATCCACTCATCAATTCATCGGTTCACTTTGGGAACCCGAATTTCATGGTCATTTCCGGCCTCACACACATCACAATACATTTTAAAGCACACATTTCACCAAGACCAACCCAAACAGCCCGTGGGCTGATCGGACTGTCACATGAGTTTCTAAAAATTCAACACCTCCAGTTCCAGATTTGACAGAATTAGTGATCACTCACGACCTCAATCAACTCAAGCATCCATAAATACACTTAAGAAGTGTAAAACTTCGAAGTAGGATGAAGCAGCTGTTACCTCACAGTTTGTCCAAAACTGAAACCGTGCCCACACGTAGGTCTTGATCGTGACGGCTTTGCTTCTTGTCAGACGGTGACGGTCGGATGATCTCGAAGTAAATCTGAGAGAGTCTCTCTCTCGTAGAAAAAACAAATCGAAACTCCTTTGTTTCATTTTCCTTTTTCTTACCCACCCCACACGTTTCTCTTTTCCCCTTTTTGAAGAAGATGATCTTATTCCTTATTTTGTCTTTTTCTAACTTAATAATTTAAATAATGACCATTATGTCCCTAAGCTTAGATTTTCGACATTTAGCACTATCTCAGCCGTTCATTTCCATCATTTCTCTACTCATGCAACATGTATAACATGTGTACATGTTATAAGTGGCTTTCGTCACATCACATGTCTTTTACGGCTTCGACGATGCACCGAAAAGCGATGCCAACTCAGACATTTAGGAATTCTACGAAATTTTACGTGCTAGCTAGATTTTGCGAGACGATTCCAACGGTGAAATATGTTTTATCATCCGAGATTTAGAGAATAAATTTTGGATTTTTGACCGAAATTACGATTTTGCCCTTTTTCCATAAATTGAAATTTCTCGGGTCTTACAGAGCATGTCCATTTGGCTGCTATATAGTAATGTTTTTGGATTTTATCCTATATATAGCAAAGGCCACCTAGTAACCCCGACTTAAAAATTGATAAAAATTTATTTCATTTCCATCAATTTAAAAACGCGGTAATATGTATATTTTTAATCACGATTTTTATTGACCCCTTGCTATAATTATGCTACCATAAGTCAATTTTCTAGTAATTATGCATACTTTAGGAACTTTCCAAAAATAATAAAAATTTAAAAAAAAATCTTAAAATTGTAATAATTATGTAGTTTTATCCACAGCATCATATTCAAGCTTTAAAATTTTGGTTTTTGGGTTTTGAGAGTCAAAAAACTAAGAGCAAACCCTACACCGATTTTGGTTTCTACTTCATCAAAAATTTGGTTTCTTGCGATCCAAACAGATTTTTATTGCTCAAGTGGGGTTTTTCTCTTCTATTTTTCCTCTATTACAAGTTGTTGTTTGTATTTCTAGTTTGTTTTGGGAAAGGGTTTGAGTCGGTGGTGAGAACGATGGAGGTCGAGTGGTCTGGATTTTCCTTTTCAATCATTAGGTGGTCTGGTTTTATTTTTTGGGTTTTTGTTGGAGGAGAGGAGGAAAATATGTGAATTTTGTGGTGAAGCGTTGTTTTTGACTTAATCTTTAAGCTAAAATGGCTTTCAACATTAAGTTCTTACTGTTGTTTGTTCAGGTTAAATTTTCATGACTTATTGATTAAATTTTTTTAAAAAGTTCTGAATATAAAAAGTGAAAATATTTGGCTTTTTCTATTCAGAAAAAGTCATTTTCCACAAAAATAAGAAAAACTCAATCATTGTCCAACAAAAGAAAAGCTAGCAATATACACTACTAAGAATTACAACATAAGGGTTTGGGACTGAGCGGTCTCATCCCAGGCCGGTCGTTTATTTTCAGATTCTAAACTTGTCTCAGTTTAAAATTAAACGAGTAGACGAATAGGAAAATTCCCAAACTCGCCCTATTTACATTTTATTTTTGTTTTTATTTTTTAATTTTAATTTTTTTTTATATTTGCTTTTTTATTTTTATTATATTAAAATTAATATTTTCATAAAAATAAAAATATTATGATTTTATAAATTATTTATTTAAAACATTATAATTATAATAATAATTTATATTAAAGTATAAAAATAAAATAATTAAAAATATTTTAAATTATAATCGAGTAGGACTTATTATTATTATTTTGGATACATGGTTCAAACTGCTTCATTTGGGTCCGTTTCTACCCCGAAACAATTTTTTTTTTCAGTTCACTTCATTTTAAATGAACTTAACCTAAACCATTTTCTGACTTTCGATATTTTCGTAAAAATCTTGTCCCTTGAGTCACTGCCAACTTATCACCCAGAAAATCAGAAAATTTTCTGCTTGTCTCAGAATTCGACGAAACTTTTCTAGGTCATTAGATTTTGTGAGACGAATTTAACGGTAGCGATCTTAGATCATCCAGAGATCTAGAATTTTCTAAACTTTCACGAACCCTTATGACAATTTATTATTTTTATTAACATTTTGTCATTTTTGAAAATTTCTAATTTTATCGGGTTTTACAGAGAGTAACAATACCTAAATTCGTCTCGGATTTGAGAAAATAAACCCAAACCCGTTAAAAACCCGATTAAAATTAAATTAAACATGTGCCCTTAAGAGCGAGGCGGGACGAAAACCCAAAATAATATGTCCCATTACCATTCCTACTCATTACCATTAGTTAAAAAAACAAACAACTTAATACTTAATGCTATTAAGTACTATTCAGCATTAAGCTCAAAAAAAGTTATATTCAACATTAAGTAAAAAAAAACAAACACCACCTTTGTTACTATTAACATTAAGTAAAAAAACAAATATCTTCTGTTACTATTGGGATGGGGTCTTGTCGGTGGTGTGGTGGGTTCTCACTGTTGGCTGGTAAGGAAAGAGGAGAGTTTGGTTGGGTTTCCATTTTGGAGGAGAAGTGAGGTGGGCGGGACTGAAGAAGGGATGAGTGAGTGGGTTTGGGCTCACAGTTGTGTGTGTGTGGAAGTAATTTATGAAGCGATGCAGTGGGGATCCATTTTCGATTACTTATCCTTTTTTTTTACTATTTTTAATTTTGATCCTTCATAATGATGTGTGGAAAGATTTATACACATATTCACTATGAAAATATGGTGATTTTAAAGAAATTTGGAAGTATTATTTATATAGAGAAGAATTTTATTCGTTGAGATTCAAAATTTGTTATTTCTTATAAATAGTTTAGTATGTCGAGCCTTAATGTTTTGGAATGGGGATGATCCCTTTGAGCTAGGTGAGCTTAATTTTTGTAGGATTGTTCAATATTTTAAAAACTAGGCAGGTTTGTCAACCAATGGGTTTTGTTAGGGTTAACTTTGGAGTCGAGGTTGAATCGCGGTCCGTTTGGCCCTAATACATTTTTATTATTAAACATTGAACTTATCAATACACCCCTGCTTTTTGTCTTTGATTTTTATATATTCAGATTTCATAATATTTTTTTAAAAGGTGTGAGATTTGTTTTTTTTTAGCAATGTTAAATCTAGAACATTTTCAACAATATAAATAGTATTAGAAGTAGTATTAAATTAAGTTGTTTGTTTTTAACATTAGATAGTGGGTCACTCTTAACTCTCCTTGTGAGGAGAGGAGGGAAGAGTATGGTGTTTCTTGTTTTTGAAATGGCTTTTTAAATAGAAAAAGTAAGGTACTGCGATTGAAGAGAGATTTTGTCTTCTACTCTCATGTTGTATTATTATGATGTGATTTCAATTGGAGAGGAACAAGATCTCCCCTCATTTTTCTTTCATTTCTTGCTTTTGTTCTAATTTTGTTTTGTTTTTGTTTTTGTTAAACAAACCCCCTTATGTCCCGATGTATGTAGGTTGATTAAACTTCCATTTTTGTGATTGATATTCTTTTTCCTATTTTCATCTTATTGGTTAAAGTTTAATTATCTTAAACACTATTGTGTCTTCTTTACTCGATTATTATACCCCAATAATAGCGAAAAAAACTTTGTGGTTATTTGTTTATGGTTTGTGAAATTTTTTTTTTCTAAAAAACAAGGGGAACAAGAAAAATAAAAATAAAAATATATTGATATTTTTTTTATGATGTTTTCATAAAACATATCTTAATTGTTTTATGATAATTTTTTACTTATTTTTAAAGTTATGTTAGAAAAATAAAGATATTTAAATGATTAAAAATAATCAAGTATAACAAATTAAAGTAGGAATTATTCTTGCGTATTCACCAATTTGTTAGTTTTAAGGCTAATTGTTATATTTTCATAGGACTTTTATTAAATATGAGACACATCACACTATGAAGCATAATTCCCCTTTTTTGTTTTACATCAGTGTATTTTGAATTAAAAAGTTTTGAAGCATAAGGACATTCCAATTATCTTCGTCTTTATTACCACTTGAGCTAGATTTGAGCAAATTAAGCAGCTTTCTTAAAAACTGGTTTTGAGATAATTTAACAGATTGTATATAACATATATATATATATGTATTAAAATCATAATCTTTCCTCGAAAATAATTTCCATTTTAATAAGTATTTACCTTCAAATCATAAAATACTTGAGACCCCATCCCTATGTCTTGTTTATATCCGTAAGCATTCTACAGCTTGAGATAAGGATAATAGATAACTATAATTTTAAGTTTTAAAGTTAAAAAACTAGGGTTTGTAACTTTATGGTATAAATCTTAAAAAAAAATTTATCATTGTTTTCGATTTCAAATGCTTGCTTTAATTTTTTTAAATGATTATTTTTTTATATTATATTTATGGTTAAGAATATATAAGTTATTTAAAAAATTTATATGATTATCTTAAAATAATAATATATGAGATTTAATCATTAGTATTTTAATTTAATGTTTCTATCAAAATTTTATATACCATGATGTGCCTTTTTAGCTTAGGTTAAAGAAGAAAACATAAGGAACTTCTCCCGCTCCCGCTCCTCCATCTCGATCGTCTAGTTTGCCTGCTTTCTCGGTCACGCGAGCTCCCTTTGCACCACGGATCGTTGGAGCCGCCGAGTCTCAGAGAAAGTTTAGGGTTAGAAATCCAGAAACTCCACTCACCATCGCGGCATCGTAGGATTACAAAGCCTGGTTTCATCTTGGTAAGAATGTGAAAAAGTTTTGATTTTTAGTTATTTTGAAGGCGAATCACAGTTTCTCTTACAAAGTTGATTTTTGTTGTAATAGGTGAGAAATGGAGTGCAGATATCTTGAATCGGCTTTTTTCTTCTCTAAGAGGCGGAAGGTTGACTCGAATCTCAGCAGGCTGTCGGGTGGCCGAGTTTTGAACCTGCCGGTCACATTTCATTCAAAATACTCCTTACTCACATCCATTTCTTGAGCTCCACTTTCTTTTAGTTTCTTCTTATTCTTTGCTGTTTCCTTCCCTTACATTTTCAACAGAATCGAATTCCGAGCCTCCGAGTTCGTTTTTGAAGTACACCTTTGCATCAAATTATAAGCTTTTCCGTTCACATTTGTTTCTCATTTTGCTGTTTTCCATGAAAACCAAATTCAAAAGCAAAAATAAAAAAACCCCATACGTTCTCGTTTTGGTCTGTGGCACCAATTGTTCTTTGACTTTTCCTACACCTACAGTGTTTTCCAAATCAAATCCAGTAAGCAGTCGTTTGTTCTTTGGAAAAGTTTGAGTACTTGGTTGCCCTATTGTACGCCAGCTGGAGTTATTGGTTTTGCTACCGCGGCCATGTTGACAAACTTACTTAACCAGGGTCGGACGAGGACGGCGAGGATGATCGGCAAATTGGTGATGAAGCCACCCGGAAAAGGGGATGAAATCACACGGTATTCAGTGGCTGAATCGGGTTGATCAGATCACGAGGGGAGAGGCGAGGCATTTATTGATGAGGGATGATCAAAACATGTTTGTTTGAATGGGTGGTGTCCCTAATCTCATCTCACGTTATCGAAACGTGGCTTATCTGAAAGCAGTTATTGTTGGGATCAAACGACTGCAATTTCCACGATGGAATTTCATCTGAGTGTCCACTCCCACGAATCTGGCGTTTATAGATGTATCTGGACTCGAGACTTGAAAAGATGTAGAAGGATTGCCAAAAATTCGACAAAAAGCTGCGAAATGTTAGGCTTCCAATTTAAGGGGAAGGATGAATCCGCAGAGCGGATGGGTGAGCGAGACAGCGAAAGAGAAGGAGCAGGAGAAAGACCCGAGGAGCGAGAAGAAAGAAGATCCTTATTATCTTGGATGATGACATTTGGAAGGAAATTAATTTGACGAAAGATTTGGAATTCCTTTCAAGATGATCGAGACAAATATCTGAAACTAAGTGATGGTTTCATTAGAGGCGCCAAACCTATTATGCAAGACCTTGGGCACACAAAAATGTTTTCCAATTCAACCTTTACAAAAGATAAGAAGCTTGGCATTTGCACCGAGAATATAGCCGGAGGTGATTACGTGGGTGCTGAAGCGGTTTGTGCGAAGTCATTTTCTATGATCATTTCAGATCCGCTATCGGTAGCTTGCTTGAGGCGAATGGTGGCGATGGCTTCCACGCATTGTTGCCTCAATAAGCTTGGATCGTGATTTTTACATGGAATAACCTTCCACTTTGGGAAGCTGGCTGTTCGTTTTGTTGGTCGAATTGCCCGTCGAGATGCCAGCATTTGGAAATGTGGGTCCGATCTTAAATGCGATATGACACTGCTTGGCTTTGATGGCTTATTCGGCGGTCGGGATGTTGGCCATCTTTGGCTCCCGGTTCCTTGATTGTTCTTGCTTTCATGGGAGAAAGAAATCACCAAAATGCTTTGGAGGGGCTGGTGTCCCAGCCAAGCGGAAGCGAAGTTGCTCGTGAAGTGATGTCTCAGTAATATGTATAGGCGGGGATTGATGTTACGGTAGATGAAGGGATAGAAAATGGTGGTGACAATGATGACTATGAAGATGTATTGGTGTTGAAGAGAGGATGCAATTGGATTACGCTATTAGTATGAGCAGCTCGGATGGTGTATGTGAAGATGGGGACCACCATGTCCATGACTCCCGAAAATGGATTCAATTGGTTCTTTTGAAATTAATGAATCCAATGGCATTGTTAAGGAGAAGAAAAGTTGGTTTGGATGGAACAAGAATGGATAAAAAAATGGGAAGTGATGATCACGAGGATTCAAGATTCGATGAAGTTCTGCCAGTTGGCCCAGGAAAGTAGCGACCCAGTACGGTTGATAGTGAAATTCATCTTTTGAGTTTTCTAGGAGGATATGGGGGAAGCTAAGAGGGAAAATATAAAATCAATAAGAAGAAAAAGAAAGAAGGGTGTAAATTAGTGACTCTAAACATAGAAAGCGAGTATAAGAAAGATCTGCGACACGTAACGTAGTTGGCCTTGATTTTCCTTTGAAAGGCGAAGAGCTATTGCCTTTACTTGACATCTTAGCCAAATTCAAGGCTGTTAGGAGGCTCGGGGAACTTTTAACTACTAAACTACCATGGCACATTTCTGTCAAGGTACTGCGGAATCTTGTCTTGAACTCTTCATTTTGTGAGTCTTGTTATTCCAATCTTTTTCTCCCCATATGTTTGCCCCCATTTTTTTACTTTGGCAAATTCTTTGGACATCTTTGCTCAGCTGTGTGTGATCACCTAACTTAGTTTCTTCATTATAAATTGTTGTTTTATCTTTCAAACCTAAAGCTTGCAAAGCGCTTTCGGTTTATATTTCTCTATTTCACGTTGGAATGTAGGATCAAGAAACACTTTAGTATTGGTTTATATGTCTAAATACACTCTGATAATTTACATCACAAGGTGTCTCTTTACTTGGTTTGGCAGTTATTTTCTTTGACACAAAAGCTTTGATTGCCGCATCTAAATTCCTTCAATATGGAAGTTCTAACATGTCGACCCTTATAGATTTGCATTTAAAACCTGTGCAAGCATACAGCAGTTTTGGAGTATAAAGTAATTATGATATTGTTAATTTAAATACTCTTATAGATTTGCATTTAAAACCTGTGCAAGCATACAGCAATTTTGGAGTATAAAGTAATTATGATATTGTTAATTTAAATAAACATATTAGGAATCAAACGAAGCACATACAAATTAATGGTTGCTACTAACACAACTATAACTATGTAAAGTTCAATATATTGGATGAAGTTAAGTTAGGCGAAACTGATGGAGTTACGATCATTATTTGGCAACTCATTTAACGATTGCGGATGCATTTAATTAAACCTTCTTCTTTTTTTGACCAATGATTGGTATGAGGCTTTTAATTGTAAACATAAAAACTTTGATAAGTTGATATAGATTAGATATACTATGTATATAATACGTATGTACATTACATAAACCTGATTCTTGATGTGTTCTTTGGCATTGAGTGGTATCATATTATCTCGTTGGGCTTCTAGTGCCTTGTGTCTTTGTAAATTTCATGCATCATAGCTTTTGATGCTATTCTTGTCTCTTTGCTACTACTAATGTATCCTTTGCTCGGTTGTTTCTACTTGCTTTTGCTACTATCTTTCTGCTTGACATTATCACGACCCGTCACGGGGGATCGTGACCCGTATTAAGGAATGTAAGGCCACGAAACCAGTAACAGCAAGCCCAGCACAAAATACTCATACCGACTATCATGCGATCACGATAATATATCAACATACACATATAATATGCTCGGATGCCAAACATCACTAGGGAACATCGATAGGGAGAGATGAAATCTGTTTTCCCACAGTACACCAGTAAATCATACCTGAAATAAACGGGAGATTATCTTGAATTACAAATTATACTAATATTCGAAATCTTTGCGGTGACACAGATTAAATAGACAAAGATTAATAATAACCCAATAGTACATGCCATAACCGCCGTGAAGGAAGAGAATTGACGGTTATCTAGAATTACGGAGAAGGAAGGAGCGCGATACTGAAAATAAATTGAGACAGTCGATTCTCGAAAGTGATTTAATATCCATATAATCTATACACATCCTACACCCAGCGGGATACACATACGAGATAGAATTACAATATAATAATACACTCACAAGTATGCATGCACACACATTAAGTTTATCATCACATAGTCATCGCAAAAATCGAGAACTACAGGGATACATGCTCGATACTATAAGCCGTACCGGCTCTCACCGAAATCAATGTGGCCCCGGCCCGAGAGAAGCGGCTCGACCGGGAGTCCTTAACTCCAGTTGACACTTTAAACCAACAAACTATATTTGGGCGCCGGAAATGCTCGACGGGGGGTCCTTAACTCCAGCGACTATCCTACCCATAATCCATAGCGGCGCCAGGAGTAACGCTCGACCGGGGACCTTACCTCAGAGCATCCCCAGGAAAGCCTTCGACGGGAACTCATATACATAAACATAAATGCGTATCATAATGCGATTATTACCAGAGTGCGCCTGTGATCACGATGTAACCCGTTAGGTGGTATGTCTGCTTTATAGTTCCCATTCTGAGAAGCAGTTCCACATACAATGCCTGCGACAATATCTTTTGACAATACACACTCACATCCATCATCATAAGCGCTCTCATATGCGGATATATTTCGCGAACTAAATAATTTAGTCACCATAGTAATTACAACTCAATGATAATAATCATGTCGTGATGATGGGTGTAGCTAATACCATATTTATAAGAAATGCATGCGAGATGATGTCGTAATAAACTATATGATATCAACTCACAGAATATGTCGGATCTCAGAATCGCTCCTGCGCCTCGAGAGTACATCTGTGAAATTTGTCGGACAATCTAAAATGGGAAAGAGAGCGTTGATGATAAATAAGATTAAGATTTAAAATATACTCTGAGCTCGACCCGAGAGGGAAAACTCACAGACTAGCCTTGGAGCACTTAGAAAGCTGTGTACCTACGTTCTACGAAAATTCGTGAACCTCCCCTAAAAAGCTGGACTTAACTCCTGTAAAATGGGTCGAACGATAAAATACACTTCTAATATCCCCAATTTATCCAATCTTAGAAGCGGGGCCACAACTACGGATAAATCCCGCGACTCGGCCTTGATCGACACAAAGGTCGACAATTCGCGATAAATACGATTGATACAATTTATAAGCGGATAAATCATTATATTTATACATGGATAACTCGGATATAATTAAAATCACGTTTAATCAAAAATCAGCAGTTCCTAATTACATAGGATAAGATTAAACACAATATCGAACCGCGTATATATTTTAGATTACATCTTTAGAAACCTGAGCTTATGAGCAATTAAAAGCGATCAAATAAGGCATTTTCAATATTAAAATAACCTTCTGGTTTCAGTATACAATTAGAGCTGCGCCGCGCGTTTTAGGGTATAGATTCTTTGAAGCTCGAATGAGAGCCCGATCCTGCAGAGTCGGGCCAAACGAGACGGGGACGAGCGTTCTGCAATAGGGGCACGCTTCCAGGGTCGGGTCGCGCCGTAGGCGGTGGCTGGAAAATCCCAAGGTCGTCGGAGGTGGTTTCCAAGGCACACCTGAGCCCCCTTGGCTCCGGGACCCAGCCGTACCGTGGCACCACACCGGGGCTCGCGAGTTTCTGACGGATCTAGGGCTCGGGGGTTCCAACTCCGTGACAGCTCGTTCACGGTCGACGGTGTGTCGATGGCGGTGTGGTTGGTTCCTGGGGTTTTTGAGGGTGGGGAGCTCGATTCCACCCAGATCCATTTGAAATTTTGAGGAGGTCGGAAGCGCAAAGGCGGAATGGCGGTTAGAGAGAAAGTGTGATCTCTTCCCTTGCGTTTAAAGTAGTGGTGGCGGTTCGGGCGAAGCGGAGGTTAGTCGGCGTTGCTTGGGAGGAGGAACATTTTTGGAGGGTGGTCGGGCCTTGAGGTGGTAGGAAATGGCCCGAGGCGGTCGGCGGCAAGGGGCGAGGAGAGAGCCTTCTTGTGCGATTGCGGCGAGACGGGTGGCCTCGGGGCGAGATCAACGGGACGAGGTGGCCGGTGACAGGGTTGCCTTTTCCCGGTGTCGGACGGCGGGATCGAGTGTGAGCTAGGTGGACGGCCTTGATGGGTGGGCGCGCCGTGGTGTCGGGGAGAGAGAGAGAAGGGTTTTTGGTTTGGTAGTTTTTGCCCCCTTTCAATACAGCCCTTAATCAACTTAAATTAATATTTTTAATAAATCAAAATAAATATTAAACAATTATGGAAATAATTTAAA
>JAEQBH010009012.1:0-92472 GCA_016808115.1 Tetrastigma voinierianum
GAGAAAAAAAGTGACCAGTTGGAGCATTTGTAAAATTTCACTTTCATAAAAATTTCAAAAGTGTTCTTTCTGGTTAGATTTAGATTCTACACTCTCTAAGCTTTTCAACGGTATCAAAAATACCTAAAACGGAGTTCGGATGAAAAAGTTATGAGCAAAGCAATCGGGAGACAAAACGATGAGGACTAGCCGAAAAATTTTAAGCTATACACATAAACGATTTTTTTTTTTTTGAAAAATGAAATAAAATAAAATAATTAATAAAAATAATAATAATAAGAATAATAATAAAAATAAAAACATTTTTAAAAGAGACAAATTTTTTAATAAATAAAAATAAAAATAATAAAATATATATATATATATATATATATATATATATATATATATATATATATATATATATATATATATATATATATATATATATATATATATTATTTTGTGGCGAGAAATGATATTTTTAAAAAAATAAAATAAATTAGTAATAATAAATTAAAATAAACGATAAAATTTTTTATTTTTTACTAACCTTATTGTTCATTTTGTCTTCAACAGAGACATCGTACAAAATTTTCGCTATGTAGCGTACATAGCGAAAATTTCGCTATAATTGCGAAATTTTCTGTTGCTCCTCCTGCTTGCTGCTGATCTTCATTTATATTTCAAAATTCACTCAAACTGCAAAAATTAATACAAGAAAAATTGCATAAAAGTGAAAAACAAGCTAGAACAAATATTAACTTAAAAATTGAAATCTAAAAGAAAATTAACAATCAAAAATAAAATACGATAAAATAAAATAAGACAAGAAAAAAAGTAAAAACAAAAGTGGGGGGAGGCTGTGCTCCCAATTCCTTAGGCCTTTGGAGAATATATGCGCGGAGCTTAGAAATCTGCGGGGGTTTCGATTGCTCCAAATCAGACAGACACGAACCATCACTTTGTGCCATGCAATGTGGCGACTACTTGTGTCTTTGATGTGTGGCAAGGCTCGAGGCAGTGGCCACTAATTTTCTAATGTTTGCGGCATAGCGATGATGGGGTGGCCTTTATGGTGGAGTGCTTGGGGGTTTGGGATGGGATGGTGCGAATTAGGATATACATTGGAGTGCAGGAGGGATGTTGCGCGAGTGGGGCTGATTTTGGGTTGGCTTGATGCTTAGGATAAAGATTTATGGGGATTGGTTGGACCAATGATAGGCTCTTGGGTCCTTCTCTTGTTTCACATCCCTTTGCCCTCCTCAGTCAACAATGGGGAGATTGCTTCATCTTGCTGTTTATATTGCTCCTCCATTGTGGTGTCAATTAGGCACTCTTTTTCTGGATTATCCTCCTCTTGATGAACATGTTGCTGGGCAAGCTTTGAGATTGAGCATTGCAGGCTGTTAAATTCTTGACCCTTCCACTTTGAAGCCCATCTAATTTTTGTTCCAAGGATTTCTCCACTATGTCAATTTCCTGATTAGCCTGGACATTCAATGCTCTCTGCTCCTCTATGAAACTATCCACTAGTTTTCCCAAGTTCGTGTGCCTGCTATTTGAAGATGTCAAGCGTAATTGGTTGTGGTGGCGAGGAGTTGAGGCCAAATATGGAGGCTAGGAGGTGCATAAGTTGGGGGAACACTATAGACGGGTGCACTCATCCATTGGTCTATATAGTCCCTCATGGACCTAGATGGGTTTAGATTTCTCCCCAAGGGTTGTTGATTCTGCTATGGAAGGTTCCTATAGTCCCTCATTGACATGTATGCTCTAGGGTTTCTCTCCACTGAATACTCACTATATTGTTCTCCCTCTTCCATTTGGTCACAATTCAAACCAGACATTTGTCTGCGAGTAGAAATAGGGCAACACAAGACAACACCAAAAACAGTCATGCAGGAAATTTATTTATTTATTTATTTTTTAAAAGAAACTAAAAAAAATGACAGTAAAATATTAAACGAATTCACTAGTACTTGTGATGAGGATCACAAGTGTTTCACAGCTTCTCACTTACACTAAGGCACCATCCTCGGCAACGACGCCATTTGATTCGTGCCACAGTAGGTGTACTCGAATCCAGCAAATTTGTATCCTCAGTCCTCCCTGCGTCGTGAAAACTACTTTGCGGAGTATAGTGGTCTAGGGTCGAACACAGAGATGGGTTTTCTTCATACAAATGATTTAAGTGAAGTCAAAAATGGTGAATTTTGTTTGGATTTTAAGGTGGTGATAAAAACAGGGGGGTTGGTGGTTTGCAAGGCGAAGTGAAGTAAAGAAAAAATCGCAAATGCGAAGACCCCGCAAAGTGTCCGGACCTTGGTTTGAGGTTTTAAGGCAACTTGACATGTACTCGGGTCTTTTTCTCGCATTGGGAGGATGACATATAGTCATTTCGAGCAGATCTTCAGTTAGCTTTAAAAACTAAACCCTATGATTTTCCCTTTTGAAAAATAACATTTATTGAACATTAATGCTCCTAGATAGTGAAAACGTGCCTCCATGTTCTACCTCACAGTGATGAATAGAAAGAAACTAATGAATCTCAGTGGATCTAGCAATAAGCATCCCACTTTGAACCGCACAAAAAAAGATTGCCAAATCTTGATCAAAGAGGCATAAAGGAGTTCTAACCTAGAGTGAGAAATAGGAACATAAATGAAAATAAATGCTTACGTTAAAAACAGAGGATCGTCGGTTGCATGTCGCCAGCATCCCTCATCTTCAAGGAGGAGCAGTGCAGCTTGACCATCCTCACAGTTGTCATCCTCGGAGGAGTGTTTGAGAGTCGAGAAGGGAAAGAAAATGAAAATGGAGAAAGGAAGGTGCGGAAGCGTCGCTCTCTATTGTCGACGTGAAGTGAAGTTCTGTTTGTACAGACTGAGGCTTATATAAGTGCTCAGTGTATATGAAATTACCAAAAAAAAACCAAAACAAAAGCTATTACAAGGGTTAAAATAGGAAGAAACAAAAAAATGTAACAAAAAAACTGAGGCGTGAAATGCAGGAGAACAGGTTGCTGGAGGAACAGTGCTCGCAGGATGCACAGTGCTCGCGAGACAAATTCGCAATGCTCCATTTTGCCTTTGTTTTACTGCTCTTATTTCCTTCTAGTCGATCTGCCAAATCTTTGGAAAGCATTTCTCGAATTCTTCATGCTTGGATCGACTCAACAATTTTGGCACTATTAGCTTGCAAAAACTGAAAATTTTGCCACAAAATGCGATAAGTAGGATAATAGGGACCTTAATGTGTAAATTGGGATAATTACAATGATTAGTACACAAAAAGCACTGCAAACCTATAATAAATAAGGTTCAAAATAGCACTTTTTGGGCACTAATCACACTTACAACACATACATTGCTAGTCCCTTAACAATGAAAGAAAGAAAGAAAGAAAGAGCATACAAAACGATAACAAAATAATGTACACAAAAATGGTATTTCAAAAGGTTGTGAATAGGTAATGCCTAACCCTAAGTAAGAATCATCAAAACCTTTGCCAATATAGCATTTTGGAAAGAATGAATGCAAATAAAGTGAGTATCAAAAGAGCCTCCATCTCGGTGAATCCAACGAAACTTCCACGAAAATCTAAGTGTTTGTTTGATCGGTTCTCAACAATAAAGCGCTGTGCACTCTCCCCCCAGTAGCCTCTTTGCCACAACCTAGCATGCTAACCAACCTAAATAAGTCAGGACCCTTCTTATTCCTGACTTTTTTGTGTTGTAGGGGTCTGTGTTGAGAATCGAGCCTCACAAAGCCCATGTAACGAGGATCTGGGATGACTCCCAACCAATTAAGGCTTTGGGCACCAAGTCATGAGGATCTTCGACCACTAACTCTTCGGGTTTCACCGGACTTGAATGATTTGAGACTCCGGCACCTACAACGCTAAACTCTACCCCATCCACCTATGTAGCGAGCACTAAGTCGAGTGGCTCCCGACCAGGTTGGCTTAGGGCCTTAGGGAAGCAAGACTGTATATACCCCTCGGACCGTGCTCGGGTTTCAGGGCAAAGCGTCGCAATTTTTCTTTTTTTTTTTTTTCTTTTCTTTTTCTTTTTCTCTTCTTATATTTTGGAAGACACGTTGGCCTTCTTTTCATGGGGGCCCTTAACCTATTAAAGGTGGTCAACGAAACTAGGGTAGGTTATTGCAAGGCTTAGGAGGCTAGGCAGTTTTTCAGGTTATTGAAGAAACCATATGTGCATAGTGTGTGGTTAGCTAAGGTGGAGGAAGAAAAGAGATTAGCAAAGTTCAAGCGATCATCCACTCGACTAGGCATGGAACCAATCTAACATCAATAGAAGATTGGACAAAGCTGGTACCGAAACCACGGAGTTAGGCAAAACACAAAAATTGGGTGTAGTTTTTAACTAAATAAGTTGTATAGTATAACGACTTTCACGAAAAAGAAAACCTGGCCCGAGCCGAACATCGCCAAAATGGGCTTGCTCGAAATAGTAACAAAAATAAGTGCAAAAAGCCACTTCGCCCTTTCTTCTCCCCCGACCAAATATCTCATTGTCAGCGATGGGGCTCGGATTGGAAAGTTAGGGAAGGGAGTGTTAGCTCCTGATGAATCATGATGGTTGTTGGATAGGAGACTTGCAATCTTTCCCATCAACACCTTAATTCATAGTTTCTTCAAATGGTGGATTAGACGAAGAAAAGAGAGAAAAAAAGTGACAAGTTGGAGCATTTTTAAAATTTCACTTTCATAAAAATTTCAAAAGTGTTATTTCTTGTTAGATTTAGATTCTACACTCTCTAAGCTTTTCAACGGTACCAAAAATGCCTAAAACGAGGAGTTGGATAGAAAAGTTATAGAGCGAAACAAATCGAGGAGACAAATGGTCAGGGAGTAGCGAAGAATTTTATCATATTAATTTTCGCTATGCAGTGATTTTTTTTTTGAAAAATAAAATAAAATAAAATAATTAATAAAAATAATAATAATAAGAATAATAATAGATCAAGTATTTTTTAAGAGAGACAATTTTTTTAATAAATAAAAATAAAAAAACAAGAATTTTTATTTTATATATATATATATATATTATTTTTGTGTGAAGTGATACTTTTTTGAAAAATAAAATAAATTAGTAATAATAAAATTAAAATAAACAGTAAATTTTTCTTTTTTTTTACTAACCTTACTGTTCATTTTTGTCTTTTAGCTCAGGGGACATCCGTTCAAAATTTTCGCTACATAGCGAAATTTCACTATGTAGCGTACATAGCGAAAATTAGCTATAATTCTGAAATTTTTACGTGCTCCTCACCTTCTTTGTGATCTTCATTCTATTTCAAAATTCACTCAAGCTTGCAAAAAATTAATACAAGAAAAATTGCATAAAGTGAAAAACAAGCTAAACAATATTAACTTAAAATTAGGGGAAATGCAGAAAATTAACGAAATTAAAATAAATGCCATAAAATGAAGGCCAAGACAAGAAAAAAATGAAAACAAAAGTGAAGGGGCGTATACACGAGCCACTTCCTTAGGCCTTTGGAGGTCTTTGGGCGGCGGACTTAAAATAAGGGGTTAGGTTATCCCAATCGAACCCGACACGAACCATCACATGCCGTACAGTATTGGGCGACTACTTGTGTCTTTGATGTAGTGGCAAAGGCTCGAACAGTGGCCACTAATTTTCTAATGTTTTCGACTGAAGCAATGATGGGGTGGCCTTTATGGTGGGTGCTTGGGGGTTTTGGGATAGGATTGGGCTGTGGTGGATACATTAGGTGCAGGAGGATATTCTTTGGCGATTAAGTGGTGCAGTTGAGCTGTGTACTAGGATACAGATTTATGGGGATTGGTTGAATGATAGGCTCTTGGGTCCCTTCTATTGTTTCCTGTCCACTGCCCTCCTCAGTCAACAATGGGGAGATTGCTTCATCTTGATGTTTATATTGCTCCTCCACTGTGGTGTCAATTAGGCACTCTTTTTCTGGATTATCCTCTTCTTGATGAACATGTTGCTGGGCAAGCTTTGAGATTGAGCATTGCAGGCTGTCAAATTGCTGACCCACTTCACTTTGAAGCCCATCTAATTTTTGTTCCAAGGATTTCTCCACTATGTCAATTTCTGGTGCTTTGGACATTCAGCACTCTCTACTCCTCTATGAAACTATCCACTAGTTTGCCCAGATTCGATATTACTGCTCAGCGAAGATATCCATTTGGTGATTATGAGTGTTTGAGAGTGAGGCCAATATCAGAGGCGGGAGGTGCATAAGTTGAAGGGCTGCTATAGACGGGTGCCTCATCCATTACTGGTCTCTATAGTCCCTCATGGACACAGATGGGTTTGGATTTCTCCCCGAGGTTCTTGATTACCTTTATGGAAGGTTCCTATAGTCCCTCATTGACATGTATGCTCCTGGGGTTTCTGCTCCCGAATACTCACTGTATTGTTCCGCCTCTTCCATTTGGTCACAATTCAAACCCACTGAACATGCAATCTACTTGTTAGAAATAGAGCGACCTGAGAAATGACACAACAGTCTGGGAAATTTATTTATTTATTTATTTTTAAAAGAAACTAAAAAAATGACAATTAAAATATTAAGCAGATTCACGGTACTTGTGATGAGGATCACAAGTGTTTCACCGACTTCTCACTTACACTAGGCACCATCCTGACACGCAGCGCTTGATTGATTAGTGCCACCGAGTAGGTGTACTCATCAAGCAAAATTTGTATCCTCGATTCCTCCTCGCATCGTAGAAAACTACTGCTTGATATAGTGGTGCAAGGTCGAAACGCGAGAGATGGAGTTTTCTTCGTACAAATAATTTAAGTGAAGTCAAAAATGGTGAATTTTGTTTGGATTTTAAGGTGGTGATAAAAACAGGGGGGTTGGTGGTTTGCAAACTGAAATTAAAGTAAGAAAAAAAATGTAAAATAGAACCCCTTGAAGTGTCGGGCCACTGGTTTAAGGTTTTAAGGCAACCAACATGTCCTCTGGTCTTTTTCCTCGCATTGGGGAGGATGACATATAGTCATTTCCTGAACCGAATCTTCATTTAGCTTTAAAAACTAAACCTTATGATTTTCCCTTTTGAAAAACAACATTTATTGAACATTAATGCTCCTAGACAGTGGCATTGCCTGCAGTCTACCTCATAGTGATAAATAGAAAGCAACTAATGAATCTCGGTGGATCTAGCAATAAGCATCCTTTGAACCTAAAGATTGTAATCTTTGATCAAGAAGGCACATCAAAAGGAGTTCTAACCTAGAGTGAGAAATACAAGACATAAATGAAAATAAATGCTACGTTAAAAGCAGGATCGATCGGTTACCTTAAATCTAACCCGACCCTCTCTTCAAGGGAGAAGGGCAGGTCCTAACCAGCCATCCCTCACGAGAGTTGTCATCCTCGGAGGAGTGTTTATGAAAGCAGAGAAAGGGAAGAAAATGAAAGAAAATGGAGAAGGAAGGTGCGGGAAGCGCGTAAGCTCTCTATTGTCGACGTGGAAGTGAAGTCGGTTTGTCACGGAATGAGACATATAAGAAGTGCTCGTGTATGTAAGTACCAAAAAAACCAAAACAAAAGCTATTACAAATGTTAAAATATGAAGAAACAAAAAAATGTAACAAAAAAAGCGAGGCGTCAAATGCGCGGGGAGAACGAGGTTGCTAGAGGAGCAGTGCTCGGGGACATTTACTTGATGCTGGAAATTTCTTTGCATTTTTGCTCTTCTTTCCTTCTAGTCTCGTCTGTGATCTTTGAGCTTGTCTAGAATTCTTGGTCTTGGGATCGACTAAACAATTTTGGCATGATAGCTTGCAAAAACCGAAAATTTTGCCCTGTACGTCGATAGGATAATAGGGACCTTAATGTGTAAATTGGGTTAATTACAATGATTAGTACACAAAAAGACTCAAAACCTATAATAAATAGGGTTCAAAATAGCAGCTTTTGGGCACTAATCCTTACCCCTAACATGCATTGCTAGTCCATAACAATGAAAGAAGAAAGAAAGAAAGAGCATAACGATAACAAATAATATTCACAAAAATGAGTATTTCAAAGGGTTGTGAATGAAGTAATGCTAACCTAGTAGAATCATCAAAACCTTTGCCCATTAACTATTTTGAGAGAATGAATGCCATCTGAAAGTAGTATCGAAAGAACCTCCATCTCAGTGAATCAACGGCTTCCACGAAATCTAAGTGTTTGTTTGTTGATTCTCAACGATAAAGCGCCAAACTACCTCTCTGACCTAGCTCTTCTTCTGACCTAGCATGCTAACCAACCTAAATAGATCGGGGACCCTCTTATTCCTGACTTTTTTGTGTTGTAGGGGTGCAATCTTTGAATCGACCTCACCAAAGTCCATGTAGCAGGGGATCACCGATGACTCCCAACCAATTAAGGCTTAGAGGCACGAAGTGGCGTATCTTCGACCACTAACTCTTCGGGTTTCACTGGACTTCGAATGATTTGAGACTCCAGCAACCTACAACTTGCTAAACTCTACCCATCCACCCATGCGAGCACTAAGTCGGGTGACTCAAGCCGGAGTTGGCTTATGGCACGAGCAAAGGCTACGCCGTATACCTCGGCCCAGGTGCTCTGGTTTGAGGGGAAGCGTCATGATTTTCTTCTTTTTCTTTTTCTTTCTTTTTTCTTTCTCTTCTTTTATTTTGGAAGACACATTGGCCTTCTTTTCATGGGGGCCTTAACCTATTAAAGGTGGTGTGAAACTAGGGTAGGTTATTCTTGAGAGCTTAGGAAATTTAGGTAGTTTCCGGGTTATTGAAGAAACACGATGTGCATAGTGTGTGGTTAAATTTAAAGGTGGAAGAAAAGGGTTGAAAGCAACAAGAACAAGCTAATCATCCCACTCAACTAGGCATGGAACCAGTCTAGCATCAATAGAATTGGAGTGAGTTTAAATTTTCGAACCACGAGGTTAAGCGAAACCTGAAAAAAAAATGGGTGCCGGGATTTTGAACAAAATAAGTTGTATAGTATAACGGCTTTCACGAAAAAGAAAACCTGACAAACCATTTGAACATCACAAAATGGGCTTGCTCAAAATAACAAAAATATAAGTGCCACTTCACTTCACTAACTCTCGAAATGGTCCGGCCCGTAAGCCATTTTGATTCGTGCCCTGATAGGGTGATATGAAATCAACAAAATTTATCCTAAAATCCTCTTGCCGTAGAAAAACTACTCTGATGTAGTGGTCTAGAGTCTAGAACACGGGGGATGGGTTTTCTTCGTACAAATGATTTAAGTGAAGTCAAAAATTGTGAATTTTGTTTTGATTTTAAGGTGGTGATAAAAGCAGCGGGGGGGGGGTGGTTTTGCAAACTGAAATTAAAGTAAGAAAAAATGTAAAATAGAGACATGAAGTGTCGGACCCCTTGGTTTAGGGTTTAAGGCAACCAACATGTCCTCGAGTCTTTTCCTCGCATTGGGGAGGATGACATATAGTCATTTCCCGAACCGAATCTTCATTTAGCTTTAAAAACTAAACCCTATGATTTTCCCTTTTGAAAAACAACATTTATTGAACATTAATGCTCCTAGACAGTGAAAACGTGCCTCCCTGATCTACCTCACAGTGATAAATAGAAAGCAACTAATGAATCTCAGTGGATCTAGCAATAAACATCCACTTGAACCTAAAGATTGCAATCTTGCATTCGAAAGAGGCTACGTCAAAGGAGTTCCTAACCTAGAGTGAGAAATGGAACATACATGAAAAATAAATGCCTACGTTAAAAGCAGGAGGACCGTCGATTTACCTCAAATCCTAGCCGACCCTCCTCTTCCAAGGAGGAACGAGGTCTAACTCCAACCATCCTCGAGTTGTCATCCTTAGAGGGAGTGTTTGGCGGCCAGAGAAAAGGAAGAAAATGAAAGAAAATGGAGAAAGGAAACTACGGAAGCGCAGCTCTCTATTGCCGATGTGAAGTGAAGTTCGATTTATGCAATTTGGGGCTTATATAAGTGCTCAGTGTGTATATAGAGTACCAAAAAAAAAAACAAAACAAAAGCTATTACAGGGTTAAAATAGGAAGAAACAAAAAAATGTAACAGCCGGCGTGAAATGCGGGAGAATAGAACTGGCTGGAGGAGCAGTCTTCGCCGCGAGATGCACGGTGCTCGCGGGGACAAAGTCGCAATGCTCCATTTTTCTTGCATTTTCTACTCTTCTTTCCTTCTGGTCTCTGATCTATAATGCTGAGCTTGACTCGAATTCTTTGTGCTTGGATCGACTCAACAATTTTGGCACTATAAGCTTGTAAAAACTGCAAAATCTGCCACAAAATGCGATCAGTAGGATAATAGGGACCTTAATGTGTAAATTGGGTTAATTACAATGATTAGTACACAAAAAACACTCAAAACCTATAATAAATAGGGTTTAAAATAGCACTTTTTAGGCACTAATTAAAAGCCTTCCCATTAACCCTAAAAGACAAGGCTAAGATTTGGCTAAATACTCTGGAGCCAGAACCATCGAGAGCTGGGAAAGTGCGACGATTTTGAAGAAGTTCTTCAGTCTCCACAAGACCAATAACTTGAAGAGGCAAATTTATTCATTTTCAGCCCATGATAATGAAAAGTTTTACCAGTGTTGGGAGAGATATATAGAGACCATCAGTGCATACCCTCACCATGGTTTTGACACCTGGATGCTAGTCAACCATTTCTATGATGGGATGTCCCCTGCCATGAAGCAACTTTTAGAAACCATGTGTGGAGGGGATTTCCTGAGTAAGAATCTAGATGAAGCCATGGATTTCCTCAATTATGTGGCTGAAACTTCTAAAGTTTGGGATAAACTGTCGGGGAGCGAACGGGATGAGGCCCTTTAGAAAATCAAAGGAGAGGCATTTATTTACTCGGAGGACATGGAGATGAAAGGAAAGTTGTCACTTTGGCTAGGAATTAGAAGAGCTTGAAATGAGAAATCGACGCAAGTGCGAAGCGTGGCGAGGCATACGTAGCACAACGACCATGTATTGTCGATCACGAGCACCAAGAAGAGTAGTGCTTGATGTTCCTTGATGAGGTACTTTGGGTGAACACGCCAATGTTGTGGAGCCAATACAAGCCACTAGCCACGGCCTCCTTTCTGACAATACCTACAGCCTCATTTGGAGGAACCACCCAAACCTCTCCTGGAAGCCAAAACCTCCTCCATATATACCTCCTGGCTGCGCTCGCGACAACATGGATCCTCATCGACCCACGGCCACCACCATCCTCATCTCGATTGAACAAGCTATTATGAACTTGAGCAGGTGGTGAGCAGCTTTGTGGAGGAACAAAATGCGGTGAATTCGGACTAATAAAGTGACGCAATGGAAAGCACACTCGATGAAAATGAACAACTGCGCTCGAGAAATTTCCCAAGCATGGCGGCTGCGGGCTGAAATTTCCCAAAAATATGACAACTTGCAGTATTCAATATCAAGACTAACCAACCAGCAGCAGGTGTAGGAAAAAGGGAAATTTCCCTCTTAGACACAACCAAATCCCAGGGGACTACATGAAGTGAGCTCCTCTAGTGAGCGAATTTCGGGATGGATGAGGTGAGACGAATTATCACATTGAGAGTGGTAAAAGCTCAAACGACCGGCACCAAATGATGGAACAAAGCAAGGAGGTTGAAGAAATTTGAACGAAGAGGTGGTAACTAAGAAGGCGCATTGAAAAATAGCACACCCCCACTTCCTCAGCGCTAAAATCTAAGAAAAGCTATCAATCAAGATGAGATACTAGAGTCTTTGAGACAAGTAAAAGTCAACATCCCCACCTTTCGATATGATCAAACAAGTCCCCATATGCCAAAATTTTGAAGGACTTGTATGCCGGTGAAAAAGAGGATGAATGTTGACAAGAAGGCCTTCTAACTAAACAAGTCGGTGCCATCGTCTAGTGTGCAGACTCGATTGAAGTATAAAGATGCGGGTTATCCTACCATCTCGGTAATATTGGAGGCACTTGTATTGGAAAAACATTGTGGACACAGGTGCAGTGAAATCTCCTCCCCTATTCTATGTACAAGCGGCTCGGGTTGGGAGGAACTAAAGCCACGCCTCCATCACATTGTCTTTGCGGATAGATCCATCGAGATACCAAAGCGGACCGGTGGAAGATGTTGTCATCAAGTGGACAAATTACACTATCCGGTGGATTTTGTTGTGCTTGATACCGAACCGGTGCGGCGAGGGCCCGACTATATTACTGTCGTCTAGAGAGACCATTCTTGGCCACCTCGATACAATTATCAGCTATAGAAATGGTGTTATGCAACTCACCTTCGGAAACATGACCCTAGTACTCAACATCTTCCACTTGAGCAAAAAGCACATGCAACCAGTGGAAGATGGCCCAGAAGAAGTTTGCATCATTGACATAATCCTGGAGGAACATGCTAGCAGGCGGGGATGCGGGATGTGCTAGCTGAAGAAATAGTGAGTGTTGGAAGAATGGCGGAAGCTGGGATATGAAACTTGTGCGGGGGCATGGAGAAAGAAATAAGAAATTTTACTGTGATAATTGAGGAGGAAGGAACAGTGAGCCCCAAAAGCTGGGCTTAAACCTTTACTGTGGAGTGAAATATGCTGTTGGAAGAGCAGGAGTAATGCCCAGTGTCATTCATACCTTTCGGCACTTCACGGGAAAGTAATTTGCTTTGCACATGCTCATGAAGAACAAGCAGGCCCTAGGATGGAAGATTACTAATCTGAAGGGTATTAGCGACGGTTTTTCACCCGTCACATACACTTGGAGGAGGCAAAGTCGATAAGATAGCCCTGAGAAGAAATGAATCCCCCGTATCTGAGAAGTGGTTAGAGCGAAGTCTAAAGTATTGTGGTTGTATCATCTACCCGTATCGAGATAGCACACAGGTAAGTCAACCCAGGTTGTGCCTAAGAAATCAGGGGTAATAACTGTGCATAATGAAAAGGGAGAGGAAATGCCCACTCGCCTTACCACAAGTTGGAAGGTATGTATTGATTATAGAAGATTAAATGAAGTGACAAGGAAGGATCACTTCCCTCTACCCTTCATGGATCAGCTTCTTGAGAGGATTTCTGGTCACCTTCTCTTTGCTTCTTGGATGGCTGTCGGGATATTTTCAAGTGAAATTGCTATAGAAGACCGGAAAATACCACCTTCACATGCCCGTTTAGCGCATGCATATAGGAGAATGCCCTTTGGCTGTGTAATGCCTGCCACATTTCGGCAATGTATGCTCGTGTCTTCGATTGATTTGGTAGAGCACACATTATAGAGGTTTACATGGATATGGCATTCACAGTCTATGGAGGAGCTTTGAAGAATGCCTAATCGGCTAAAAGCATCTGCTTGAGGTGCGTAGAGAAAAAACTTAGTATGGCGGGAAAAGGTCATTTTATGGTCAACCAGGGAATTGTGCTGGGGCATATTATTTCAGAAAATGGGATTGAAGTTGACAAGGAAAAAATTGACTTGATTTCCAAACTACCCTCCCTCACAAATGTCAAGGCGTAAGAGACGGTTCTTAAGTCTGCCAGGCTTATGGGAGGTTCATCATGGACTTCTCAAAAATTTCCAAGCATCTTTACAAACTGCTGGAAAAAGATGCCAAATTCATGTGGGATGCGGAGGCGCTAAAGAGCTTTGAGGCTCAGGCCTATCTGGCTCTTTGCACCGATGTGGGGCCCCAAACTATGAGAACACCTTTCGAGGTGATGTGTGATGCAAGCGATCTCGCCATTGGAGCAGTACTCGGGAAAAGGGAAGGAGGAAAGCCTTATGTGGTCTATTATGTAAGCAAGACATTGAATGAGGCCCAGAGGAATTACACAACCACAGAAAAAGAGTTGTTGGTAGTGGTCTATGCCTTAGATAAGTTTCGAGCTTATTTGGTTGGGTCGGACATAATCATATTCACGAATCATTCAGCCTTGAAATACCTGCTCACCAAACAAAATGCTAAGGCTAGGCTTATCAGGTGGGTCCTCCAGCTGTAAGAGTTCAACCTGCAGATTAGGGACAAAAACGGTGTGGAAAATGTTCTTGCCAACCACCTCTCGAGATTAATGATAGCACCTGACACTCTGACCCTCGATCGATGATGAGTTCACACGAGAGTCCTGCTCCCGGTTGAGAAGACACCTGGTATGCCCTTATCGCAAGAATTACTTAGCATGAGGCTACCGTGATTGGAAAGCCTGAGATAAGAAAATCTTCTTTCTGAAATTCACTCATATTATAGGGAAGAACCCTTCTTGTAAAAAGAAATGCGTGTTGATCGGATAATCGAAGGTGTGTGCACGAAGTAGAGCAAAGGAATACTTTCGACCATTGCCATGAGAATGCATGTGGAAGTATTCCGCTTCTAAGCGCCGGGAAGAAGTGTAGTAAGGGTTTCGTGGCTCTCTTTTCGAGATGCCCATTACCGTAATACGAGGAATGCGAAAAATGCCAAAGGTTGGGGAAAATTTCTCTCCGTCACATGATGCCTTTAGACCCGATTTTGGTAGTTGACCTTTTCGACGTATGGGGCAACAATTTCATGGGACCATTCCCTTCCTCCTTTGGATACCTCTACATTTTGGTGGGAGTTGACTATGTGTCGAAGTGAGTTGAAGCAGTCCCTTATGGCTTGGCCGGATCACGACGTGATGCGGAAATTCTTAAGAACATACTCTACAGATTTAGGGTCCCAAGCCATAACTAATTGATGGAGGTTAGCATTTACGCGGCTTTCGTCGTTTGAGAGCCTCCTCACTAGTATGGTGTCGAGCATAAAGTAGCCACCACATACCACCCTCAGACCAGTGGCCAGGTTGAGCTAGCCAACGGGGAAATCAAGGCGATACTAATGAGAAAGTGGTGAACTCTAGCGAAAAGTTAGTCTCTTAAGTTGTTGGACTCTTTGTGGGCATACAGAACAACTTACAAGACCATTCTGGGCATGTCTTCTTATAGCCTAGTTTATAGTAAAAGCATGTCACACACATGGAAATTAAGTATAGGCGTGGTGGGCGTGAAGCGAACACGGATATGCGTGGCGAGTCTCAGACTCCTCGATATCAACGAGCTGGAAGAACTGACGAATGATGCCTACTCCAACTCAAAAATTGTAAGATGGCTGAAGAGAGTGGCGTGATCAACTAATAGCGTAAACATTTCAAGCGAGGAGACAGTGTTGCTCTGAGACTCGAGCTCCACTCTTTTTTTCGAGTGACTTAAATCGAGATGGAGTGGACCATTCCTCATCCGGAGGTCTATCCCGATGGATCGGTAGACTGTTCAATTCCAAAGACAATAGAGTGTTCAAGGTTATTGGGCAAAGATTTGGAGCCATCGTAGTGCACCACTCGACGGACAAGGGAGGAGATCCTCGTTAACCCTCCATGATTGCAAGGAATTGCATGGCCAGAAATTAACCTGCGATATCTGAAGCCACAATTTTCTTTTCTTGCTATTTTGGTTTCTTTACTTTTAGTTTTTTTTTAGTAATTTTATTAATTTCCTTGTTTTAGCTTGTCTTTCTTTTGAAAATTTTCTCATTTGCAAGTTTGGCTTCTCATAATTTTTGCTTTTTTGTTTTGTAGGTATTTGTAGTGGTGGGGAGTTGTTTTGTGCTGGGGAGTTTCAGGTTGCGAATTTCGCAACTGTGAATTCCTTGAGTTCTGTTCGCAACACAGCTGTTCATCTTTCCCTGTTTCATTTTCCTGCTCCGCCTGCGACACTTCGATCCCTGCACCCGCCATTAATTTTCCACTTTTTTTTTAACCACCCAATTAATAGGCATTTAAAGCCATTAATTGACCAAAACCTTTCACTTACCCCCCCTCCCCCTTTCTCTATTTAAACCTCTTTTTTATCCTTTCAATTTCAAATCTCCCTTTTCAGTTTGAAGTCCCCCTCTCCACCTCCTCTCCTTCTCTTGCCCAACCATGGTGAAGACCCGTGGAGAATGAGCTTTTAGGCACAGGGTGCGCCGCTCCTCCTCACACTAGGCTCGATCCAGGCCTTACGCCACCGCCGCACCGCCCGACTCTTGCCCGCATACGCCGCGTTTGTTCCAGCCCCTTTGACGCAGCAGCACCGGTGTCTGCCAGTCTTTGCGGCTCGGGGTGAAAATCTTGCTGTGAATCTCACTCTCTTGCTCCTACCTCCCATCCCCCTGGTGTTGCTGCTAGCCTAGGAAATACCACGCTTAGGTTGGCCCCCATTCCACCCTCTCCGCCACATCCTAGGCCATCCGGAGGGCCTATAGTCAAGAGAGCCGGACCTCGGACGGGAGAGTCCTCTGGCTCAGCCTGGAACCACAGTCAACTACCCCATCGGGGCCTGCCCAGAGCCCTTAAATGCGGACTGTCCCGGCCTCTCCATCATCAGACGACTACTATTCCACTGCAACCCTTTTCCAAGGAATGCTGATTGCAGTGGGAGGGATCTGCACGACGAGGTTCATTATGATCTCCTGATTACTGCCCAAATAGTGCTATTTTATGCCCTTTATTCTCCAAGGATTGAGCACTTTTTGTGTAGTAATTAGCATAATTAACCCAATTGACATGTTAAGGACCTAGCATTACTACTAATCAAATTTTGTGGTAAGTTTTGTTGTTTTTGCAGGCCATTTGCACTAAAGTTAGGAATCGGCTCATTCATAAAGATTGAGTTGAAGTAGAGCATCGAGCAAAAATTGGATGAAGCGATAGAGAGTGCAGTGCGAGCGAGGAAGAAGAATGGCAATTTCGTAATTTTGTTGCCAATTTACATAAACATTGTGAATTTACTTAACTGCGAAATTTCTGGTCGCGAAAATGGATGCTTTCTTTGGGAACTGCCATATTAATTTATTTTGACTTTTGATTTCTTTCTCTGCTTTTTGTTTTCCTTCCTACTTTCTCCTTGTAATAGTTTTTGGATTTTTAGTTTTTGGTAATTTTTGTATGGGGTATGGCTTGATATACCAGCAAGACTTTAATATGGGAGACAGTCCCATTCCATTGTGAAAATTTGGGGAGGGAAGCTTCCTCACAGGAAGCCTCGTTTTCTCTTTTTCTCTCTGTTTCTTTCATTTTCCTTCGCTATTGGGAGCGAACACCCTCCCAGAAAGTTTTCTCGGAGGATGGCGGCTAAAACCCTCCTTCCTTGACATAAAGTCATCGGGCAAGGAACCTAAGGCCTTTGCCGGGGTTTTCCTATTTTCAACGAGGTATTCACTGCTCATTTATGGTTTTTCCTTAGCTCTTAGGTTTAAACCCCTTTGATTCACCTTGAATGATTGGTATTTGGTAATCTTTTAGGGTTCAGTGGATTCTTATTGCTAGATCCATTGAAATTCATTAGTTATCTTCAATGGATTATTGGAAGGTGGGTCAAGGAGGAATGTCTTCACTGTCTAAGACCATTTCGATGATAAATGCCATTCTCGAGAGTTATTTGAAGTCGATTTATATAAACTAAATAAAGATCAGGTTCGAGTGAGATGACTATAGGTCATCCTCTGACGAAGAGAAAAGATTCGAAACCTTAATTTTCCTAGGAACCTAAGCCCGGTGCCTGTGCTTCAAGGACTTCCTTTTACGGAGTTTTACTCATTTTGAATTTAGTTTTAAACCAACGAAACTCCAGCTGTTTTTAGAAAAATCCCCAAAATCAAATTAAATTCACCGGTTAAGTATACATTTTGTTAGTCATTTGCATGAAACACATCACGTGGGCCAGTCATAGAACCACTATCTTGCATTAGCTATGCTACGGTAGTATAAGGTAGTAGTATCCCGCCAGAATCCGGCGGGCAGGTGGCGGATCAGAGCCAGTTCCAGGGACCTTGAGACTGAAGCTGGGACTCTTTACCTGATTTTTTTTTTTTTAAAGCCAACTGGCACCTGTGGGTATGGCCCACATCTTATAACAGAATCAAAATTATATACATATAACTGAGTCCCATTTACAAATACAAAACTTTACTTTTACATTTACAAATCAGAGCACGGAACCTACATGTAGTGAACCCTTCCTGGTGTGTTGGCCTAGTTGTATCTGGAAGTCTGTGATGTCTTCTCTGTACCTGGATTAAAACCCGTGCAGCTTTGCAACGAATGGGAAACATTTCTTATCTGAGAAACACATGCATATACACAATTATAATAAGTATATAACCATAACGAATGCTCAGAGAAATCTCATCATTCATATCGCGGAGCTTATATAAAGCATTTTATGCTTATCCCAAGCTTATGTTCATACGGGACTCCCGTAGGAATTCTGAGAACTTATTCTTATCTTTGAACTTATCCTTATAACATACTTGTATTACCGGGACTCAGTAGGAATTCTGAACTTATGTTTATGCTACGGAGTTTAACTTATTCGGAGGTACCCATAGGTACCACGGGTCACCAGGCATTATCGCGGTATTTCGGAGCACATAAGCGTCTTCTGAACTTATCTTGGTCTTCTGGCGGGCTTATCGCGGTCTTACGGAACATATATGTATTTCGGACTGAAGTACGTAGGTACTACGGGGATATTTTCTTGGTATAAAGTACCCGTGGGTACTACAGAGCAGTTCCTTATGCGGTACTCGTAGGGTACCCTTTGGACTTATACTTATCTTACGGATACGAAATTGCGTATCGAATCTGAGAAACTTAATCAGATGCGGGATAACTACCGGATCGGTACGTAGGTACTGCAGGAACTAAATCAAAGACAAGACATATTCGAATCGGGGTTAATCGAAAGCGGAACTTATTCGAGGAATCTTTGCATGGTGCCAGTAGGCACTACATAACTATGCGAGGCGAAGTTAATCGGAGGCGGGAGTACCCATGAGTGCTACGGGAACCATCGGATCTGATGCGTGGGTTGCTTTCTGAGGAACATATCTGGAGCCCGGGACTTGTCGGATCTGGGTGCCGTAGGTCTTCTGCGAGAGCGGATCGGATCTGGTGAGACTTATTCGGATCACGGAATTGCGAGTGGGCACTCTAGTAGTTGGATCTGGGGATGGGAGCTTATCGGATGCGAGGTGCAGTGAGTCTTGCGAGCCAGTCAATCTGAGCCGGAGCTTATCGGATACGGGGAGTGCCGTGGAGTCTTGCGAGCAGTCGGTGAATCGAGCGGAATTTGTTCGGATACATGGGTACCGTGGGTGCCTACGGGACTTATTCAAATCTGGGGTACCCTTAGGTACTGCCCAGACTTATCAGTCGGGACTTATTGAGCAGGAGTACCCCCGTGGGTACTACGGAACTTCATCGGAGAAAGAACGACAGAACTTAATTAAATACGGGAGTACCCGTAGGTACTTGAGGAACATTTTTCGGATACGGGAGTACTGTGGGTACTACGGACCTTGTTCAAATACGAGGAGTACCCGTAGGTACTCACAGGAGCTTATACAAATACAAGAGTGCCACGTGGGTACTACAAACCTTATTCGGAGACGGGAGTGCGTAGGTACTACGAGCAGGATCTGAGAGGTACACATTCAAGATCTTTATTCAGTGTCTTATCATATGTCTATCTGACTACCTAGACCAATTATAAGAAATGGTAGGACCAGTGATACAATAAGTATCGAGAAGGTCACGATGCGATCTTTGGGGTGCCATGGCACCAGCGAGAATCTGAAGTACTGAACGGGAGTGCTAGTAGCACTATTGAAAGTCTTAGAAGTACTAATCGAGAGTCTTGAACCTTGTCGGGAATAGAGTACTAATCGGGAGTCTTGGGAGCACCTGTCGGGACGTCCTCATTCATTCTTTGGTCTAGGTAGTCATATGATCATGTATCATCTTTCATATATTCTTGTTCCTCTATAAATCATCTTTGCTCAGAAATTGGAATCACTCCGATCGGGATCTCGTCGAGCTGAGTTATGGCATTTTCATGCCCGACTAATTCGATTGCCGATTTACCGAGGACAGATTGAATTACTCATTTTCAGGAATCTTAACTTCATATTTTGACACTAGGTCCTTGTACTTATTTAAAGCTAAGATATTAAGGGTTTCTATTCCAACTGGAATGCCCAATTCGAATGGGAACTCAAGATACGTCGAAACAACTCGGACCTACGCTATGATCCAGCGATGCGAAATGGGCTTGCACACAGCCTCCTACTTTAGTGGATTTTCAGCCATAGAGTCGAAGTTGGAGATACCTTCTCTTAAATCTTGGTTCTCCTCAGTCTATTTTCTGTAACCATGAATCACTCAAATCGGATAAGAAATGAGGAAGTTATGGCGAAATCACAGCCAGTCGAAGCGGAAAACCGGACGAATCACACCGGTAGGACTTAACTACCGGTAGGACTTGGCCAAAATCGACCAGAATCAAGTTCTACCGGTAGACTTAAGTCCTATCGATGAAGGCAGGGAATGCCCCGGAAATGGGTGTTTTTCTCCCATTTTCCATATGTTTGATCCCCGATCACTTCTATACATCAGCCTTTATCTAATCCTTTCCGAATCACCTTGGAATCACTTTTCTATTCCATTCCTCTTTCCAATTTCATATCTTTCTTCAAAAATCCATCATGGATTTTGCTTCCAGAAACCTTAATATGGGTTATAGCCATACCTGAAAAGACATGAGGATTAGTTAGGGTTTATTCTAAACTAACGATTACTCTATTAAACATAGATTCATCCTTGAGAGGTTTCTTGAGCTACTTGTGCCATATGGTTTTACCCCCTTACTTGACATAAATTTTTGGGTTAATATGAAACCACTAGCAAAACCAAGTTTGGGAAGATGTATTCCTACAAAACCAAGGATCCATGCCAAATCTCATAGGATTCTAAGCAATTGAGTTTCCATACCTTTGGCTTGCTCTTGCTCCTCATCTCTTCCTCTTCCTCCTCTCTTCTTTCTTCCCTCTTCACGGTTTTGAGCTCTCCCCAAAATGAGACCAATTTGGTCTTTAAATTCCCATGTTAGCTAAGGCCTTGTTTGGCCATCAAAACCCATTTTGGGTTAGCTTTCTCTAATTGCCATAGCCCTTCAACTCATTATTATTTGGCTTCCAATTTACCATTATTTCATTTTGGCCACGATCTCTTCAATTTATGACTTTTTTTTTTTTTTTAAGCCCTTTTTGGACCAATTACAAGTTACCCTTAAATCTTGTAAATTTAGGGTCTCGTTCCGTGTTTACGCATTTAACTTATCGCGATTGAGTGGAAGCTTACTAAATACCTAAACATGTCGAAAACGACTAGGGTATATTTCGGGGTGTTACAATTAGGTTTTATAAATTTTGTTAATTCGAGACACTCGATTTGCCCTAACTGGGCATTGAATCAAATTAGTACCTTGCTACATGAGAATCAAATGGCACCGTTGCCGAGGATGGTGCCTAAGTGCAAATGACCATGTATTGAGCACTTATGATCCTCATCACAAGATCTGGTGAATTTACTTTTATTTTCTATTTAGCAATTTTATGTCAGTTTGTTAATTTGGTTTCATTGTTTATATATATATATATATATATATATATATATATATATATATATATATATATATATATATATATATATATATATCCCTCCAGCTAACTTTGCAGCTTTTGAGTAGAGTTGTTTTCTTTGTTTTTGTTTAGTGTACGCCACTGTCTTACGTAAGGGGTCAGTTCAGTGGGTTGGTGTAAATCAAAGTTGAATTTGAACCCGATGGAAGAAGAAGCGACATAGTCGACAACCCATGGAGGATATTCAAATGCAAAATAGGTCAGCGAGGGACTATAAGGAAACCCTCCTCGGATGAGTGCACCTTCTACATTGTGCCTCCCGACAAATGTGCCATATAGCAATACTTACGACCTAGTTGGAGGAACCACCAAAATTCTCTTGAGCACCAAGACCTCCCTGATATGCACCTCATGCATTCATAGTATGCTTCTCCATCTTAGCCCTGACCACCACAATCAACCTCTCCCGGTTGAGCGAAGCAATTACGAACCTTACCAAGCTAGTGGGTGATGACTTTGTGGGGAGCAAAGATGATAATGCACACCGTGGAATCAAAGAATTGATAATGTGGAGAGCTCTTTGGGCCAAAAATTAGATGAGCTAGAATGACATGTTCCAAAAAATTAAACAGCACCGGAAGACTCCATTTCAAGGCTCACGATCGACAACATGTTCATTCAGAGGAAGAGAATCCAGAGGAAGTGTACCTAAGTGACACCATGGTGGAGGAGCATTCTGAACAACAACTACAAGAAGAGATGATAGAGGATTTTGCAGAAGTTGTTGAAGGGTTATCTGAATCCTCAAACATTGGTGTTGCTTTTTGGCCATGGAAAAAAGAAGAAGAAATCATTGCCTTGTTGGTAAGGAGGCGTGGAAAGAGTAGGAAAGAACCACAAAAGCTTACCCTTCAACCAATTCCCTTGAGGTGAATCCTAGTGCCAACATGACCACGAAAGCCTTTACGATGGCCCCTCTACTAACGAGTCTACATCTTGCCTATACTGCTGACCTGATCCGCTGAAAATCACTGGCGCTAAACTGGCCATCCTGTTTGCCTTGTACCAAAACTTCAAGAAATTAGTGGCCACTGCTCAAACTTTTGCCACTACATCAAGGACATTGGTAGCCTCTCATATTGCATGGCATAGTGGATGGTTTGGGTGCTGGTTCAGAATTAGAGCACCTGAACCTCAACAATTCCACAAGCTCCACCAGTTCCTCTAGCACCATCAACCAAGCCTTGAGAAACTGGTTTGAGTGGACAAAGTCCACTCACGTTTTGTTATGATTTTTATTTTGTTTCATTTTATTTTATCTTGCTTTGTTAATTTTTCTCGATGGAATTTTCTCACAATTTTAAGTTAAACTTTGTTTTTAGCTCATTTTCATTTTTCTACATTATTTTAATATTTTTCTTGGCTTATTTTTGGGTTTCTAGCAAATTTTGGAGCGGAAAAAGGCAAGAGCATAACGAGCAAAGGATAGACAATTCGCAACCCTACGAAATGATCCATTTTCTATTGCCCGATTCGCAAAGTTTGCGAATTTTTCACAAACCTATGCCTTTTTCTTTTTATTTATTTATTTTTATTTATTTTATTTTATTTATTTTCAAAAAAAAAAAAAATCGCAACCATACAGTGCAAAAAATCGTAATGTTGAAAATTAGTAACATTGAAATTTTCGCAATATTGCAGCTCTCTCGATTTTTCCCGATTTTGTTTTGACCATGCTTTTTCATGGGACTCCTTTTTTTGGTGATTTTCATCTCGTTGGAAAGGCTGAGAGGGTATAGAAGATCCAAATATGGCTAGAAATAACGCGTTTTGAAATTTTGAAAAATGTAATTTTCAAAATGCTCCAAGCTGGTCCCTTTTTCCTCTTGCCTTCGGCTTGTTCATTTGAATCCCAAATGGAGTGAATAAGGTCTCGTTGGAAAGCTTGCGACGTCTCTTATTCAAAAACAGGTACATTTCATCAAGGGAGTATCACTTCCTCCCTTAAATTTCCATTCCTAGACCACATCGAGGACAATGTTGAATTTGGTTGGGGGGGAGAGTTAAGGAAGGAAGTGTTGTTTTGGTTGTTTTATAGCAAGTGTTTTTGTATAGTGCATGCTTTCGTTTCCAGCATATGTTTACTTAATGTTCATAATTAATTATTTTCAGAATTTTTTTTTGTAATGCTCAGCTTGTAGTTTGAGAAATTGGAATTTTGTTCTAGTGCTATTGATGTTAGAGTAGTGTAATGCTTATTTGAGTTGATGACATGTTGAAATTCTTATTGTTTTCAACCCTCTTTCTTCCACTTTGATCTAACCACACACTGTTCACATTAGGTTTCGTTAATAAGCTGAAAAACTGTCCTGCCTCCTAAACCCTACAAAAGCTCGGCCTAGTTTGTTTGACCTTCTTTAATAGGTTAGGACCATTGAATAAAAAGACTTGATGGGTCTTGAAAAAAAACAAGAAAAAAAATTGAGCTTTGCCTTGAAGCAGGAGCCTTGTCAGGGGTATGGCGAGTCTTTAAGCCCGGTGCCCTAAACCATTTGGTTGGGAGTCTCCAACTTTGTGCTCGTTACATGGGTGGATAGGTGGAATTTAGCAAATTGTAGGCACTGGAGTTTCGAACTCATTAAAGTGCAAGGGTGAAACCTGAAGAGTTGTGGTTGAGAATATATGACCCAGTGCCCCAGCCTTATTTGTTGGGAGTCATCGGTAGACCCTCGTTACATGGACTATTTTGAATTCGATGCCCTCAGCATTGCACCCCTACAACAACAAAAAAAAAAAAAAAAAAAAAAGAAAAAGAAAAAGAGAGAGTTGTGGAATAAAAGTGGGTCCTGATCTATTGAGTTTGGTTAGGCTACAAGGTCTGGAGGCGAGAGCTGGTTTGTAGGGAAGACCAGGTTGAATGAACTATTTTTTGAAAGCTAATCAAATTAACACTTAGATTTTTTTGTGGAAGGTGTCGAGGTTGATTCTCTAGGAGTTGACACCGAGTTTGATGCTTGAATTTGCACCAGCACCACGCTCTTCTTGGGATAATCATTGGTTCCAGATTTTGGTGACTCTTATTGCAAAGTTTAGTATTATACTTTCGTTTTGAGAAACCATTTTGTGTATTTATATGTTGGCTCACTCTTGTTTTGGTGGATTTCTTCTTCTTCCAGTGTTGGGGACTAACGTGTGTCGGTTGTGAGGTGTGATTACTACCTGATGATGCTATTTTATGCCCTTAATTCTCCATGGATTGAGCACTTTTTGTGTAGTAATCAGCATAATTAACTGATTGACATCTTAAGGGACCTAACATTACTACTATCAAAATTTGTGGTAAGTTTTGTTGTTTTACGACCATTTTCACGAAGTTAGGAATCCGGCTCATTCATAAAATTCAAGTTGAAATAGAGCATAAGAGCAAAAAATTGGATGAAGCGATAGAAAATCTGATCTTGAAACAGGAAGAAGAATGGCAATTTCGTAATTTTGTTGCCAATTATAAGCATTGTGAATTTGCATCTTTGCAAATTTGCAACACATTTCTGCGTTAAATGAATGCTACCACTTGAGCTTGCCACTTTGTTCAGTTGCTTTTGACTTTTTGATTTCTTTCTCTTGCTTTTGTTTTCCTACTTTCTCCTTGTAATAGTTTTGGATTTGTAGTTTTGGTAATTTTGTATGGGAGTATGGCTGATATGGCAAGACTGTAGGCCTGATCATTAGTAGTAAGAAAGAAAATTTGGGGAGGGGGGGGGGGGTGGAAGCTCTCGAGCTCGTTTTCTCTTTTTCTCTCCTGTTTAACTGTTTTCCTTCACTTTCTTGGGGCGAACACCCTCTGGTTTTCTCGGAAGGATGAGGCTAAAACCCTCCTTCCTTGATAAGTCACCCAGGAAGGGCCCTAGGCCCAGCGTAGGTTTCCTATTTTCAACGAGGTATTCATTGCTCATTTATGGTTTTTCCTTAACTTTTAGGTTTAAACCCCTTTGATTCACCTTGAATGATTGGTATTTGGTAATCTTTTAGGGTTCAGTGGATTCTTATTGCTAGATCGCGATATTCGTAGTTATCTTCTATGGACTATTGGAAGGTGGGTCGAGGAGGAATGTCTTCAGCATGCAAGACCATTTCGATAGTAAATGCCATTCTCAAGTTATTTGGGGTCAATTTATATAGCTAAACCAAGATCTGGGTTCGGAGATGACTGGAGTCATTCTCAGCCTTGAGGAAAAGACAGAAACCTAATTTGCCTAAGACAAAGCCCAGGTACCTAATACTTCAAGGACTTTTACATTTTTACTCATTTTAATTCTTAGTTTTCAAATCATCAACTCCACTTTTTTAGCAAAATCCCAAAATCAATTAAATTCACCAGTTTAAGCACTTCACTGTTAGTCATTTGCATGAAGAAAACCCATCCTTATGGACGATCCTAGAACCACTATACTGCATTAGCTATGCTACAATAGTATAAGGTATTAGGTTTGCAATTTTGCCGATTCGAGACACTCGATTTGCCCTAACTGGGCATTGAATCAAATTAGTACCTTGCTACACGCGAATCATCTCCCGCCCTGTCAAGACCCGAGCTCAGATTCGATGCTCCTAGTAAAAGGTACTCTGAGCCATTCACGACTTCGCGTGATTCGCTTTATTTACCTCGAGTGGCTATCGAAGTTTTATCACACGATGAGCTCCGCTTATCTAATCCGATACCATTCATTCTTACAGATGGCCACCAGGATACTCGCTCGTGATATTATCACGCTTCCATCCACGGTCCTGCCAACTCGATGATTACAAAGCAGCCGCCCCATCCTCGACTGGGGAGATGGTTCGCCATAACCCGCGACCCGATCGCCGACCATTTGCCAGAGGCAAACTTCGCTATGATACTGATAAACCACGCATCGGCGGCTCTAATCTTTTTCCTCCAAAGACATACCGGAGATGAGCCATTCGAGGCTCTATAATCAGATCTCCGGTGTCATCAATTAATCGCTACAGCTTATCATGACAAATTTTGCTCCACTGGCGACAAGGTTCATCGCAGGCACCTATCCAGAGCTGAGTCCACACCCCTCCTGTTCCTGAGACTCCTATGCCAGGTGTTAGAGCACATCGGCTTCCCCGCCGAGCCCAAGCTAGAGCCACGCCGGACTGGGCGAGGCCATCCTTGCGCCGATCTGGCAGATTATGCCCCGCCTTTGCCTCCCACCTCCGATCCAAATGAGGACCAAATACAGCTCACCTAGCAAGGCACATCGAGAGATGTTCAGATTCTGGTTATTATTGGTTAATAACTCGGTGATCCGCGGTTCAGAGTCTCTTCCACTCAGCGATCATCCTTCACAGATGTCGTCATCCAAGAACTAACACCAATTCGCGAAGATATCACTATTTCCACCTGGACTTTCGACCATCATGGATGCAATCAAGACATTCTCCACATCGCATCATTTACGATCACCATGCAAATTTCTCGCGGAGAGGATGACTCATGATCGAGGCTTCCATGGCTCAGACCAGCGCCATTCTCACACAGAATCAGGCCATCCTCATGTAGATTCAGAGTCATTCGTCATTTACATTTGAGCAACATTTATTGTTCATCTCCGACCGACTCAAGACCACCCACAAAACGCCAGCCCTCGCACCCTTGATGTGTTAGCAGTCAGAAGAATACAAACACTATCAAATAAGATCTCACCCATCCAAGACAAGGACGACTTTCAACCCGCCATCGACCGGAGGTAGCACTCTTTAGCTTCCAATCCGACCCCATCATGGCAACGTCACATTCGTTAGGAGAGTTGAAGTACGAAGTGACTTCACACTGCTGGGATATCATTCTGCTTTTACACTCGAGTCCACTATCCTGCTCAAGCAAAGCCCATTTTCAGAAGTTTCAGGCTTGCTTGCCTTTTGTGAAAGCTATTTGTTTGTTTGAAAAGCCGAAAACATAGTAACATACATTTCTTATACATACCACATACCATTTTCTTAATTCAAATTGCAACCATTTTTTGCCCCCATTTTTTTTTTAGGTTTTGCCTAGCCTGCAAGTTGGAAAATTGACACACTGTCAAATGTCATTGATGCTAGATTAGTTCCATGCATGATTAAGCAGATGATCAGTTGAAGTCTCGCGAACCAAATTTCTCTTCTCCCAATTCCACTAACCACACATAGTGCACATCGCTTCTTCAAATCAAGAAACCCGCTAGGCCTTTACTTTGCAAAATCCCACCAGTTTCGTTGACTACCTGTAATAGGGTTGAGGACCCCAAGAAAAGTAGGCCAATGAAGTCTTCCAAAAGAAAGAAAAGAAAACGAAAAGAAAAAAGAAAATAATAGAAGTCATGACGCTACTTTGAAACCCGAGCACTAAGCCAGGCATATGGCGAAAGCCTTTAAAGCCTGGTGCCCTAAGACAACTGGTTGGGAGCCACCGACTTAGTGCTCGCTACGTGGTGGATGGATGAGGCTTCAGCAAGTTGTAAAGCAGAGTTTCAAATCATTCGAGTCCGTGGGATGAAACTTCAAGAGTTAGGTGAATAAAGATCCTTATAACTTGATGCCCGCCTTGATGGTTGGGTCAATGGTGGACCCCGTTACATGGACTTTGGTGAGGTTGATTCGTCAAGATTGCACGCTACACACAAAAAGAAATATGAAATAAGAGCAACAGACGATTTAGGTCGGGTCAATGTTCTGTGTCTTAGCAAGAAGTCGTGGGGGAAGAGCAACTTAGCAGATTATTGCTAAAAATTGATCACATAAACACTTAACTTTTGGTGGAAGTTTCAGGTCGATTCCCTTGGGTTGGATACTCTTTTGAAACTTGGTTCTGTATGGCACTCTTCGCAGTCGCGAATTTTCGCAGCCTCACCAAGCCATTCTAAGCCACCACCTGGATCGCCAGGATATTTTCCCAAACCGCCCTCCATGTAATCCTGTTGTTTCATACTTTTGTAATTTCCTGACTCGAAAGATATTAGCCTCGCCAAGCCTGTGAAAAATCAATCAATCACTATCAATCAATAAATTGCGTCAAAGCCACCCCACTCTTAGTGATATTCCCTCATTTTCTCTCCATTTCTTGCATTTTCTCACTGACCAAACACCCCTTGAGGATGACAACTCAAGGGATGCTTAGCTAAACCTCCCTCATCCTTGAAGAGGAGGGTCACTGGGTCAACGTTCTTGAGGTAAAACACTATCCTCATGTTGCCAACGCAGGCATTTATTACCATTTATGTCTCGAGACGATGGGAAAGCGAATTCGATAAATTTTGCGCTGTGATTTGAAGCTTTAAGGGTTCAGTGGATACTTACTATTATATCCCCTGATGCTCACTTAGTTGCCATTTATTTGCCTCTGCATGTTAGGTCAAGGGACTCATTTTCATTGCTTTGAAACATTAATGGTCCATAAATGTTGTATCTTAGGTGAAAAACTTTTAGGGTTCAGTTTTTATTGCTAAACAAATATCCGGTTTGGGAAATGACTATAGGTCATCCTCCCCAACGCGAGGAAAAGGACCCGAGGACATTTCGGTTGCCTTAGAACTCTAAGCCCAGTGGCTCGAGACTTCAAGGAGTTCTTTTACACTTTATTTCACTACATTTCCAGTCTTTCAAACCATTAACTCCACTGTGTTTACAAAAACCCTAAATCCAAAGTGAAAACACCATTTCAATCTAGCTTGTAAATCATTTTGCCTGAAGAAAACCCATCCCTCGGTTCGGCCCTAGAACCCTTTATCATACCAGTAGCTTTGCTAATGGTAGGAATTTAGGATATAAATATTGTTGATTCCAGATTGCCTACTGTGGCATGAATCAAAATTCCAGAGTAATATCTAATTGCGTTATTGTCAATATCAACACGAAAAATTCTCCCCGGCAACGGCGCCAAAAACTTGATAGGCTGAAAGCGTGATGTGCGATTTGTATAAGCTACGTAAGCGCCTATGTCTGCAAGTGCATGCGCCGTATCAAGTTATATAGTGTACCTAAGTACGGATATCTATCCACAGGGAGAAGTGCGTTGACTATTGAAATTGGTCTTATGATATTATCTGGACTTAAACTCTTAATGAATATCTAACTAATGTATTAAATTAAAACTAAGTCTAATTAATTTGTGAAATCACTTTTTGAGAAAACAAGGGTTTTGCCTCCCCCTGCTTCATTTGATGGAAGTTTCCTTAGTGGAATTATTATTCAGTCTATTAATGATTTCTCGATGGCGGGGTGATCGTGCCTACGAGATACCCTCTCTCGAGGTATATTCGCCTATCTCGCCAGTAGGGTGGGGTGCATCTCTACCCCAGCCCTATACTCCGAAACACTTAAATGCTCAACCCCTAATCACCAAACTCGAAATCCGGATATCTCTATTCGCCGATTGGCCAAGGGTTGCTCTATTCATATCCCTGGGAGTCCTTATCTCTCGATCTTGGATACCCAGCAAGATCATGCCAATGTTAAACATTACCATGAAAATAAACCACATAGTAGAACAATTGATATAAATCATGAATAAACGGAATAATATGAGATTTAAGCTTTAATCCATTACAATTGGAAACAAGTTCAACAAAACCTTAGAAATAATTCTATAACATATCCAGATGCATCTGAGGCATTGTTAAATCATGGAATAAGTTTGAGGAAAAGGAATACAAAAAACGGAGTATTTTGATCTCTACCGGGGTTCTTCTTGCCGTTTCATAATACGTCCGTGCGTTCTTGATCCCCTCAAATTAGGTCTCCCAGGTGCTTTTATAATTACGACGAAATCGCGAGAGCGTCGTGGCGTTACGCTCTAGCGTTGGAACATCGACCGTGGGGCGTCGCGGCGTGGTGGCTCGCCAGCGGCTTTCTTACGTTAGCCCGGGCGTCAATGGCTGGCGTCGAACATCACGGCAATCTGCTGGCGTGGCGAACATCGCGATGTTCTTTGCTTGAACACTAAGCTATGGCACCGCTTTCGGTTCCAAAAGCTTACGAAGACCGCACTATTCACCTCTGATGCACACAAGCTCCAAAAATAAGATATCGAGACGAAATATGCACTTATTAAGATATAAATAGAAGATAAGCATTAGTAAGGATGAGGGTATGACATGAGCGTTTTAGACACTCATCAGTGGATGAGATGGATGATTATAAGAGGAGCATAAACATATTTCATGATGGCGGAAAATTGTAAGCACAACACAGCTATAGCCCAAAGATGAGAAATTCAAGTACAATAGCAAGATCTCCATAGCCAATACATCAGCCAATTGATGGCTCACATCATGGAGCAATCTCCTCACGGCTAAGCACATCACCACCTCCTCCTCCACCAGTCCAATTTCCAAAATGGCCTACGGCTACACCACCTCGTTTGACATTCCACGGCATCAGACAAAAGTCAAATTCGAGGAGTCAAACAGATTTTAGAAGGGCTTCTGTTCTTTGTATGGGAGTTTTTATTCCTCTGTTTTGTTTATTTAAGCATTGAGGACACAGTTGTTTATAAGTTTGGGGTCAGGCAAACCCTATTTGTCATGCTATATTTCTCCTTTGCATGCATGTGTTTCTTGAAACAATTTTGAACCTTTGTTCATTTCTTGTGATAGTTTATGTTAGTTTTTGTTAGTTTGTTGTTAGTTTGTTTTCATTTAAGTGTGTTTAGTTGGTTTGTTTGTTAATTAGATAGTTGTGTTTTGTTTGCTTTAGTGTGTTAGTTTTTACTTTAGGAAAAAAAATTTTGTATGCATGTTGATGGCTAAATTTTATGGATATATATCATCATGAAATAACTTTTTAAGCATCATTGAACTGCCATACAACATGTGTAGACATATTCCTTGAAGTAATTTTCAAAAATTTGAAAATTCCCTAAAAATTTGAAAAAGATTGAAAAATCCAAAAAGATTTTAAAGTTTTTGTGTGTTAGGTGTTAGTTGTGTTGGGTTGTGTTGAGAACAAAAAGAGTTGCCTATGATGACAAATTGATTGAACCCTCTTTCACATTAAGAAAATGAGAGATAGTTGAATGTAAAGCATAATGTATTAACCCTGCAGTGATAAACCAGACCATATATTCTTAATATCTTGACCACAAGTCATGTACTCTCCTTAGTCAATTTTGCTTGGTTTAGAGAAGAATTATGTGAACATTATTCTAATTGATCTCTAAAGACTCTTGAACTTGTTCAATTATCTCTCGAGAGGCTTCATCGTAGGCAACATGACAAAGATTAGGAAGCTGATTTAGGCCATCCTTGGACTGGTTGAGCCTTTCTAGCTAACCTTTTTGTGCATATATCCATAGTCACAAATTTGAGCCACATTAGCCATTTTCTTTCAAGCAAAGCCAAGATTGAGCCCCTTATCCCTTTTTTATGAACACCCTTCAGTTAAAGCCCTTGTTTACCCTAACATGTAAGTTTCAATGTTATATCTTGTGAATACATGTAGTGTGAATTGAGAGTTTGAGTTTGAAATTAGATTGTGCTTTGAATGGAAATCAAAAAAGGTTTAGGGTAGAAAAAGAAAGAAAAAAATAGAAAAATGAAGAAAAATAAAGAATAAAGCAAGGAGTAAGTTTGGCCTTGTGGCCTTCCTACCTAGAGCAAGTAAGTTCTTAGGGGTGTTCTACACCTAGTACCTTAAGGTCAACTGGTCTAGGAGTTACTAACCTAAAGCTCACTACATGGGGTAGGTAGAAAGTTTAAAGGGGTTGAACATTGCACTACTTCATGCCATGTAATTTAGAAAAATAAAGCTCTTGGTGTTCTTGTGAAGATAAAATCATGCAATTTTAAGGAGCTATGTGATGCTGAAATGCATCACGATAAGTTATGTTTTGGGGAAGCTTAAAGGGTTCGATTGAAAAGAGGCAATATGCAAAAAAGATGAACAAATTAGTGGAAAAGAGGGAAAATGTGTATGTTTTAGGTAAGTTGAGCCTAAATGACCTATTCAACCACCTTTACCTAAACCATACATTACAATATAAAGACCTAATTAATCCTAAGAGTTGTGTATAGCCTACATTAGTAGAGAGTGATATACCCAACAAGCCTATGGAGTCTTACACACTCACCATGTGAGTGAGAGATCTCATTCCACTCATACTCAGCTAATTCCTTTCGAACTGCATTTGGCAAGAGGGGAGGACTTCACACACACACTTGAGAGCTTTGGTTTAGATTGTTCAACTTATGGTTATTCTATTATTTTTTAAAAACACTATCTCAAAGTTTTCTTTGTGTTGTATGAAGGCTAGATCTTTGAGGTAGCTTATCATATATTATCCCATTTGATGCTCAAACATTTTAGTTGGTTTGAATAAGAGAGTATATTGCTTTACTTGAGGACAAACAAAATATTAAGTTTTGGGGTATTTGTTAGGTGTGATTTAGTTAGCATTATTTAGTGCAAAATATAGCATAAACCATGGTTTTGATGATAACCAAGCACTCCTTTTAGTTATTTTCATGTCTAACCCGCTATAGCTATGTATTTTGCATAAACGAAGAAAACAGGACAAGAAGCAAGCAATTTAGGCGAGAAATAAGAAAGTTATGAAGTGAAGAGACCCATAGTCGCGACCTAAAACACTAATGATTATGATGCAAAGAAGCTGAAGTCGCGACCTCAAATAGCGAGAGTCACGACCGTGCTCGAAGTGTCTGATCACGACCACAAGATTGTTTGAAGTGATCTCTCCAATGAATGTTGCAACCTAGGTCGTGAGCATTGAGCTCCCTGTTCAACGGCTTTGTGGAACCTATGTTTCTTCTTGTCGTGACCATAAGTCACCAAAGTCGCGACCATGAAGAAATCCTATTGTAGACTATGGACTTCATCTCTCGATAAGGTCGCTACTATAAGTCACCAGAATAGCAACAACGCGACACTAGCCCAAAACTTTCTTTCCATTTTGGGCTCGTTTTGGCCCATTTTTGAGGCTTGTTTAAGGGTGTTTTCAAGACATTTCTAAGGTTCGAAAATTTTGGAAATGAGGCTCTCTCCTCTAGGGTTCCTCTCTCTCTTGAGTTTTGTTCCATTCTAGGATTTAGATTTTGTGATTTGTAGGTTAGATTTTGTTTTATGATAAACTTGGTTTATGATGAGTGCAAAACTCATTTATGTTTTTGAGTTCATTTCACATGCTATTTTGTTGCATTTTATATCCATATTCATGTAAAACTCATAAAATTTCCTATAAATTGGTTTTGTAGGATTGATGATGAAAAGAAGTGATTTGGCAAAGAAATGAGTAATATATTTCTAAAGAAGAGTCAGCGAGAGTCTCTGTAGCGCCATTAGGAAGATAAATTTTCTGTACCATCTGGAACATCAAATGGTTCAAAATCCTCATGGATGCATTCTAAATTGAAGAGCTTTCCAACGAGTACTCACCGCCCAAATCGAGGTTAAAATGAAGAAGTTATGTACGACAGTTGGAAGAAAAACAAGTTCTTGTCGAAACTAGTCGCGACCGAGAGGGTGTGTTGCAACTAGAAACTTGGTGTGACGAAAACTTGGTCGCGACAGTAATAATCACGACCAAGAAACTTGGTCGCGACCTAAAAATTAATGGCTGACCCGAGTTCTTTGTTCTGTGCTTATTGGAAGCTTCAAAAGAGGCCGAAAATTGATATTTTGACTGGTACCAACCCCCATTTCACCCTAAGACCATATATATACTCGTTTTTTAGGTAAAGAGGGGAGCGGGAAGATTGGAGGCCTCTCTGCAGGGTTTCTCTCTAAGGCACCATTTTCAGTTTTCTTGATTTTGATTTGTTTGATTTTGAGTAGTTTCGACCAGTTTTATTTCTATTAGAGATTTGGTCTTATACTTGGTGATTCAGATTTCACTAAGGTTCAGACAAATATTGAAGCTAAAAATCTGGATTTTCTCTTTCTCATGGGTTTTCTCTCTCTAAACTGCCAATTTTCTTAGTTTTTGCTGCAGATTTTTATTTTTAATAGATCTTAAAGTAGTTTTAGAGCAGATTTTTATTTCTATTGAAGAGATTTCGATTAAACAATATAGATATTCAATTTATTCTTGTTGAAATGAAATTTAAAGCTCAAAATACAAGTTTTCTATTCTTGTCTCTTGATTTCTTTCTTCATTTCTTACTTTTTGTTTGATTGAGCGATGATTGAATCAGAGTAATGAGACATTAAACACCCTCTAGAGGTGGGGATTAATTGTTGAACATTCAGATTTGCAGTTTTTCAGTTACTTTGTGGGTTTGAAAACTGAATTTATATAATTGGTATTGTTCATATAATTAACTGTTCAGAATAATAGTAGCTTATACCCAGAAAAGAGTTGTATCTTTGCTTTGATTTCCAGGAGGCCCTCTGAGTGACACAAAGATGGAGATTTCTGCGAGTAAAGAGCGGTAACTTAGGGGTATGTTAGACTAATATCTTGGAACTAATAGAACTTTGAAAGAATACTTTGATAGATCACTTTGTTTACTGTGGTGTGAGGATTAATTAGATGATGTATCAATTTAGTTAATCAGAGGTTTCTCACTTAGTACGATAAAGGATCTTGATCCGTGTGTAAAGTCAATCAAAGGAGATAGAAAATTTATTAGATTTGAAGGGCGAGATACTAATTACATTGAAGAAGGCTTGCATTTCTTGTCTATGGAAATGAGTGTAGTCTGAAAGCAGTTGTGAAGTATTGAAAGAAAACAATCAATCTTAAGAGTGCAAAATTTTCTGAGTAGCTATTTAGACTCATTTGTCACGAAAGGAATATGGTGTGTTAGATATTGAAATGTATAGTCTTAGGAGAAATGCAGTTTATCTTCTGTTTCTTCTTGGACAAATCCCAGCATTCAACTTACGAATTGTTGTGCTTTGAGAGTACCATTGTTTGTGAATAATTATCCCATCTCAGTGACTCTCTTCATACCTTTTAGAATTAAATAGTTGTTTTATTTGATAGATTTTAAATTAGTTTTAATCAGTTTTGTTTCAATTAAATTGATTTATTTCCACATCCCTGTTGATAGCCTAAATAGTGAAGAGCCCTTGTAATCGAGTGATCAAATTCCAATTAGAGAACCTCAATCCTCATAGGTCGATGTCAGGACTCCTAGAGTCCACTTTGTCACTTGTGACCGCGTGCACTTGCGGAAAGGGTTAGTGTTGGTAATACTTTTCATTTCGGTTTGAGTACACTTACTTTTGTTTCAAATCGGTTTTGAGTATTTACCACATTCTCCCTTGACGTATTGTCACATATACATCATTGGTCTTCTGAGTTTATGGCGAATATTGTTGAAGATTACAACTCTATAGACGGAGAATTTCAGATTTGGTAGGATTGAGAAGACATTTTCAGATTTAACCCTGTTTTGTATTTCAATATCTTCTCCTTCTTTAATTTCTACAGTTTTTTGTTTGCCAACAACATGATTTTGTGGATTTTAATGGCTGAAATGTCAGGCTAATCATTCTATAGGGTTGGTTATCATATTTGATGATTAGGGTTGTCTAATCTTTAGTTGGTTGCTTGATTTATTGCGACCTTGATTTTCGAAATTAAGTTGACAATAAGATCAACTACGAATTTACGTCTTGGGAATTCGTCTTGCATCTAAGTCTTGGTACCAGACCAGTACCAACTACCCATAGACACTAAGTTACTCGACACCAATTCCATACGTCCCTTTACCGGGACCCATTCATCATATTTAAATCTAAAATATGAAAGAAAATGAATAATTACAGTCAGTAGGGGTTGATCACAACCCTCTTACCATAATTACATGCAGATTTATTTATACAATAGTCGAAAGAATTTTATAAAAATCTTTTACAAAAATGTTACTCAAGGCCAAATGTCGGCCTCCTTCTGCAATCATAACTGAAGTAGGAGCGTCGTCTCGCAATGCACTTCTTGTACGAGGGGTCCTGGCCAGGGTGAGCAATGCCCGATGAAAATTCTTCTCTGAGGGCTACTCCTGACTAAAATGCACATGCAATGAGTGTACATAAAACAACAATCATAGCTATAAATAATGCAATCTATGGAATATTGTGTATCATACGCATGAGATGAGACTCCTCATGCTCAAAACCCAGGAGTCCACTGCTAACTCCCTCCCTTTTTCTGGCGTAAAGTGTGAAAACCGGTCATTGGTGTTTCACCCAATGACTTAACCCATTAGACAACCCTCTAATGTTTATTCAATTTTACCAAATCCCGTGTGTTTCCGTGGGTGGCGAATTTCAGGTCTCACATAGCTTCGATCTTAGACACTTTAAACTTTTCATCACGGATACATATGTCTAACCAAGAATAAAATTTGGGTCTTTTACCCTGGGGGGTAGGGATCTGCCCCATCTTACTTCACCCAAACACACAAAATTTATTATTATTATTATTATTATTTTATACAACCTTGAGTCTCAATTTTGGACATTATCCATTTAAGGCTCACCGCACATTCCACGAATGATGAATAACGATACCCGTACACCCGGACAGACTCAGCGATGTGGCCAATGCGTATGATACGATAAATGCAATTTCATGCGATGTCATGCTACATGCACAATAAGAGCTACATGCAACATTTATAAATTCCGGATAATTATATTTCCTACATATAATTTCCATTTATCACAATTTCCATGTTAATACATCAACCAAGTATATATAAACATGATTTTTACACACAACAGCATGTTATTTATTTTTCCAACAATAACACACAAAATGGCCCAAATCTCGAACCCATATAAAACAAGGCACCTCTTGGTCCCTTCACGACCATGAACCATTTTTGGTTCCATTCGACGCCAATTCACTATGACATCAAAACATACAACAAAACCCGGAGACCTCGGTCAAGGATCACAACAAATCTCAACATAGTCAGGGTTGCGGGGCAATCCCAAAAATTTCCAATATTCAATCCCGAACTCCTGGGACTAAATCACACGACCTATCACGGCCCCGAAGACAACCTATTTCATTACATGGATTTTAGGCTAAAAATATTCCAAGTAGAAAATTTTCTTGAGTTCTTGAAACTCCAAGATTTACTGGCTCTTGTAGCGTGGCTCATGATGCGTGGATTGACTTTTCTTCTCGGACCGTCGGAATAGCGGGAAAATCCACCTTTTTATTTCTCTCTTCCCTTTCTCCCTCTTTCTCTATCTGATTCTTTCTCCCTCTCCTGTTTGCTTCTCTCTTTCCTTCCTTTCCTTCCTTATCCCACCGAATTCCACTCTTATGTTTGTTCCCATCTCATTTTCTCATTTCTCATTTTCTCTTATTTCTCTCATTTTCTCTCTTCTTTCTTTTTCTCCTCTCTTTTCCTTCATTTTCTCATTTCTCCTCTCTCATTTGGATTGCATCAACCGGATGGTCTAAAAGTGGGGGAAAGTTCCCCACTCACTCAATTACTTAATAAATGTGTGTTTTAACCTTACTTTTTCTTTATTTCCTTTATTTCCTTTTTCCTTTTATTACATCATTTAACACTTGGCTCATTGTGAGCCATTTGCTCTATTCATACATGGCTCTGCCATGTGTCGCTCCACTAGAAAATTCTTAAGTAATGGCGTCACATGCTCATGCCATATGTGCACCCAAACATCAGGTGTCACAGCTTGTGAAATTCCGGCCAGTAAGTAATTCAACAAGAAATTCGAGCGAGTATTTAGATTTTGCAAGACGAATTTGCTTGATGAAGTCCATTTTATCATCAAGATCTAGGAAATTTCCGATTTCTAACCGAAATTACCGTTTTACCATTTTTTAGAAAAAATTGAATTTTTCCCGGGTTTTACATTTATACTTGATTTGTTGTGTTTGGTGTTAGAACCTTGGATTATTATGATCTTGGTTAATTAATCTATGTTGAGAATTGGATCTTCAATCCTTTTACAAGGGTATTCCTAGTGATGTAGGAACTAAGCCCTTAAATCTAGCTCTAATTCTCTTAAGGTGTAGATTAATTAATCGGGAGTATAATTAACCTAGTTAAAGATACCTAGGGAATTAGAAAAGTCTAGTTCTAGGTGGATTACACTATGAGGGACATCAAACACATTAAGTGGGGATTACATGTAATGCGGAGTGACTAATCGAGCTTAATTAAGATAAAGCTCTATTACAAGGACGTAGCGCGGTAATAGAGCTCGGAGGAGGGGAAATGTCATAGAAAGTATCGTATTAGCGACCTAGAAAGACGTAACTATGAATAGGAAGCTAATACGAGAAAACACAAGGGGAACACGAAAGTGGGATCCTTGTACCACGTCCTCAGAACAATTCAAGCCATAAATCATTCATCCTGGGCCTTACCTAGACGAATCCTTAGGCATCAATGACGATAACCAACCCTAGTTCCTTTATTAGTAGTTTTCCCCGATTTTATTCAATCACTCCAATTTTCACAAAGCAACCGTTGATTTGTTAGTTTTGGTTTTATTAGTTTTATAATTTCTCCTCAACATAATTAGACGCTCAACTAGTAAACTAAGCTAGTAGCCAGGGTACTCAATCCAAAACCTGCAGTCCTCGTGGGAACGATCTCGATTTATAATTGAAAACCTTGTATTACTTGTGCGACCCATGCACTTGCGGTTAGCAAACAAGTTTTAACAGCAGATTGTCGGGAATTTAACAAGAGTCTTTATTAGCTACATGCGACTTAACAAGTTTTGCGTAGTTGCTATGGACTTAAAAAAAAAGTCTTTGGTAGCTAAGCCAATTACTTAACAAGTTTTTGATGTCATTCTTGAAGGAGACTTAACATAGTCTTAGTAGCTAAGCCAATTACTTAACAAGTTTTTAGTGTCATTGTCGAGGACTTAACATAGTCTTTGGTAGCTACGCCAATTACTTAACAAATATTATTTAGCATTAAGCTAAAAAAGTTATATTTAACATAAAGTAAAAAAAAAAAAAACAAATGCCAACTTAGGTGGTGTTTGTTTTTTGACTTAATGTTGAAGCTAAATAGCTTTACGGCATTAAAATTTGTTTGTTTTAAATTTTAAATGACTTATTCTTTGAAATTTTTTTAAAAAAGTTACGAGATAGAAAAAGGAGTGAAAATATTTGGCTTTTTCTATTCGAGAAAAAGAATCATTTTCACGAAACAAAAAAACTCAATCGTTGTACATGAGAAGAAGAGTTAGCAATATGCATTCTTAGGGATGACAACGGAAGGGTTTACGAGCGGTGCCATCGACCGCTCATTATTTTTTCAATTCCCAAACTTGTCTCATTTAAAAAATTAAACGGGGCGAGGCGGAGATGGGAAAATTCTCAAACTCGTCCCGTTTACATTTTATTTTTAATTTTAATTTTTTTATATTTGTTTTTTATTTTTATTATATTAAAATTAATATTTTCATAAAATAAAAATATTTATAAATTTTATAAATTATTTATTAAAAAACATTTATAATAATAATTATTATTTATATTAAAGTATAAAAATAAAATAATAAAAAATTATTTTTAAAATATAATCGGAGCGGGGCTTATTATTATTATTTTGGATACATGGTTTATATTACTTCATTCGGGTCCGTTTATGTCCCGAAATAATTTATTTCTTTTCAGTCCACTTTATTTTAAATGAACTTAACTCAAGTCATTTCCTGACTTTCGAGATTTTAGTAAAAATCTTGTCTCAGAAGTTACTGGCAACTTATCACCCAAAAAATCAAAAAAAATTTCACTTGTCTCAGAATTTGACGAAACTTTTCTTGTTCACTAGATTTGCGAGGCCGAATTTAGCAGTTGCGATCAGTTTGTCATCCAGAGATCTAAAGATGCAGAGAACTGCGAATCGCTATGGTAATTTATTATTTTTATTAATATTTTGCAATTTTTGAAAATTTCTAATTTTCGGGTTTCTGAGAGTAACAATACCCGAACCCGTCACCGGTTGAAAATAAACTGAACCGATTAAAAACCGCTATTAAAATTAAATTAAACTTGTGTCATTAAGAGCGAGACGGGACGGGAGCCGAAATAATCGATTAATTCATCATCAATATTAATTCACACAATATTTAAAACAACTTGACTTAATACTTAATGCTATTAAAGTACTATTCGACATTAAGCTCAAAAGTTACATTGACATTAAGTAAAAAAAAGCAACTGGCGCAGTATAAATTATTAAGCTAAAAAGAAGCATCCAAACTTTAGGTATAAATTTATTTGGATACCCTTGCATACTTGGCAGGCATACTCTTGTCGCTTAACAAAAACTTGGATGATTAATTGAATGGTGAACTGAACAGAACTTTGATAATTAATTGAATGATGAACAGATGCGTCAAAAAAATATTACTAATTTTAAATTGTATTCTAAACATCGCGTAGTATATTGGATTTAAACTAATAGGGTGATACAAATTAAGTGTAATCAAAGTCTTCAGGTAATTGTAGTCAATTATTAAAGATTTTAACTAATAGCATAAGACAATTAATCAAATTATGTAACCAAAGTCTTAAGTTAAATTGTAGTCAATTATTAAAAATTTAGGAGTGCTTGGTTGAACTAATTGGGGGAGCCGCTAGCTGATTCACCCCCAATAAGCTCTAATAGGCTATTATTAAAATATCAAAATTCCAAGTTTTATCCTTCTTTCTTTTATCTCTCTATCATGTTTATATACGTAAATTAATCTCCAATCAATTATTTCTAGTCAATTATCTTACCAAGTAATAATTTATAAGTAACTATAGTGCAGCTATCGAGTTGAATCAAATAGGCACTTAAACTAATAGCATGATACAAATTAAATTATGTCACCAAAGTCTTCAAGAAATTATAGTCAATTATTAAGACACCAAGATACCTAAACTAAAAAATATAGACACTGCTGCATGTAGCACTAGTCCTCAATCGCTATTCTTCCTTACCTGATAATTTTGTTGATATGTGGAACGAGGGCCAGACTTCTAGGAGAGTCATGGATGTAAGAAATTCTTTAAGATACTGAATGTGATGGTGATGGAGGGTGGTTGCCAATTTGAATTCTCCAATTGTGATACAAGTCTATGCAGACACTTAAAATATGTTGGATTCCCCTTCATACTTGCTTGGCATATTTGTCTCTATCAGTGGCGGACCTAGAAATTAGCGATAGGAGCATTTTAACATATGAAAATTTTGTTAAACTTAACAACTAAAGGCTCAGCCTAATGATATACGACTTCTAAGATATCAAGGACATACTTTCCTTCCTAAATTTGAATCCTCTTGAAAACAAAGATAAAAAACTTTGAAAAAAAAATTGGCATTTGCTCCCCCCTGGCGTCCGCCACTGGTCTCTCTAATTGAATGATGAACAGATGCAACAAAATTATGTCATAATTTTTTTTTTTTTTCTGCACATCACATGGCTTAGTGGATCTAAACTAGTACCATGATACAAAATTGAATCTTGTGACCCAACAACCTAAGGTAAAATATTAGAAAGATGCCAAGATACCCAAGAAACTAAAACAGACTAAAACAGATACCCCAAACTAAAATATTGAAAGATACCAAGATACCCAAGCTAAAGCAAGCCAACTAAAATATTGAAAGATACCAGAATGCAGACTAAAACAGACATTTCTGCAGCTAAACAACACCTAGCTCTGAAGCAACCTCAACGTAAGACTCTCAATTTTGGTTCCTCCTAGAGATCAAAAAGCCTTTTAAGGTGAATGTTTACATTGGCACGACACCAGGGCGGACGTATGTGGGGCTATGGTGGGCTACGGCCAGGGTATTTTTAAAATTTTTACCCCTGATATTAAGCCCAGTCCCCAGCTAGCCCGACCACTCCTCGGCCTGACCCCGACCACTCTCCTTTGTACCTTTGTTTTGCTTTTTGTCAGAGATCAGGCGGCTCACGAGATAAAAAAGAGGTTTGCTTTTGGGTCTCGGGTTTTTTGTTTTGTTATTTTTTGAATTGGGTTTGTGAAAGAAGTTGAAATGCGAAACGACTGCGATTTTTAAGGTCTTAGATCGATTGGAAAATCGTAGGCGATTCGTGGAAATTAGCATCGGTTGTGTTCTCTTCAAGCATATTATTTAATGGGTAGGATTCGGTGTAGTTCATATGCGATTCGTCGAGGCCAGTTTTGGAAACGAGCTCCAATTATTTATTATTTTTGGTCAGCTCTAGTTGGTTGGCACTATTTATTTGGAAATGGAGATTTAGGGTTTATTTGTTTTTCAACAATTGATGGAAAGGATGGGAGGTTTGGAATTTTACAAATGCTACTACGATTTTTCGTCATTACTTTTTCTCATGCTTTCGGCAGCCTAACACGGGTTGAGTTTGTTTGTGGGAGATTTTTTTTTTTTTTTTTGTGGGGGGGTGGGTGGGTGGTGTTGTGGTGGTGGTTGGTTTTGGTGTGGAGGTGTGGGCGGTTAGCAGTGAAGAGTTTTACATGAGTCTCAACTCTCAATATCGCATGGTGCTAGGCTAATTCCTTTTTTTAGCTTTTTTTCTCTTCCTTTTGCATTGGAAGCTTTTGAAGTGGTAAATTTGGGTTTCCATTTCTATTTTTCTTTCTTTTTGGGTAATTCTAGCTGGGTTCCATGGATCTAGGGTTTGGGTTTATGTAGTAATGCTTTCGATTTGTTGGGGTTCAAGGATTTATGGGTGACCCTTTATGAATCGCTTATATTGTAGTTTATTGTTGAGGATAGCACTCTTGGGAATCAGAATATTCATTTACGGTTTGATGTTAGCTAGCATGAGTTCTAGTCTTGATGGAGCGCTAGCTTCTTCTCGAAATTAAATTCGTGAAGTTGCCGTCTGTTTGCTTAATTAAAATGTCTAGGAAAAATTTATTTGTTGAAAAAGTTGGCGGTTAAATGAGTGAGGATCCTTCCTTTTATTTATTTATTTTTCGGGCACCTCATATTAACCTCAATTTTTGGGCATCTTAGTTTATGCTTCAGCTTGTATTGATATGGGTGTGGTAGTGTAGCCCCAACCCCCAGTCCCCCACTTAAACCTTAAGGTAATACTCACCACTATCTCTCTGCCCCTCTGCTTTGCCTCTGCACCTCTGCCCTCTATTTCGCACGAGACGACGAGCGATGCTTGGCGACGAGCCCTCCGCAGTGGCGGCGGATTAAGGGATTGTAGTGGGCCATTTCTTGTGACTCTGTGAGTCTCTGAGCATCGGTAAGTCTATGTTTATATTTTTTACAATTAATTTTATATATTGTTATGCTTATTTCTTTAATATATTTGAAGTGTGATAGACTAGTAGTGATGATAGGAGGTTAGGGGTGAGCCTATTGAAAACCCTATTTGTGAATTGATTGTGAATTAATTGTTTACTATGTGAATTGATTTTATTGATTAAATCTTATCATCTTTAGTACAATTGAATAAATATATATTCATTAATTCACATTTGATTCTAACTTTTAAATGGTTATATGTAATCTAAATTGTATTAGGTTAGTGATATAATGGAACATCAACAAACTGAGAAAGGAAAAATCTTTTCTTTCTTCAAATCGAAATAATAGTCCTTCTTCATCAAATGTTGATACTCTAGTTCCCAATAGTTTTTCAACCTCTTCTAAATGTCAAAGGAATTGGAAATTGATATTCTTCTATTCGGTCGGACCCAGGCGATTCGTAGTCACTAATATGGCGATTATCCAGTTAATCAGCGAGATGCATTTAGACGAGCGTATATTGAGAGAACTTGAAAATGTGTCTGAGACTCAATAATAGATGCTTTCCGAGATCTCTAGGCAAGCGAGTAGAGTCATTGTTTCATTAATGTGAGTTCATTTTATTTTGATTTTTACTTGAATAAATATTTACTTTTTTTCAATTGAATATTTGTGATTTGTATAAACATAAGTTGAAAAATTATAATTTCATTAAAGTACATATATATTATTGCAGTATTTTATTAGTTTTTACTCTACTTGGGGTAATTTGAAATCCTGCGTCCGCCCCTTGCGACCTTTACTTGATGAAAACTACCATCTGCTTGATCCTATGGAATCAATTTCCATTTTCTTAGGTAGGATAGTAAACACACAATGTGTGCAGGAGTACGTATTGTACCTCCAAATACATGTACTCTGTAAACATTTTCTTAACAGCACTGACAAGACAGAAGTACATTTTCTAAAGGAAAAAAAGGGCTCAAATGGCAGAAAGCAGTGTTTCCCTAGAAGGAAAGTATTTTACCTTCTCAGCATTAAAAAGTGGGATCGATATACATGTGAATATATCTAAACGATTGCTTCTTGATTATAATGATTCTTTGAGAAGTCTCAGGATTAGAAGAACACTGATACATATGAAGTTCATTGCGGTGTCAGGTAAGCGGACATGGGATTTCAAATTACCCAGGGCTAAGTAAAAAACTAATAAACATGTAATGACATATATATGTGTATGTAAGCTAAGTAAAGTATAATTTTTTCTAACTTATGTTATACAACTATGTAAATATTCAATTGAAAAAGTAAATATTTATTCAAGTAAAAAATCCAAAGTAAAAATGAACTCACATTAATGGCTTGACAACTCTGGAATTCTTTTAGAGATTCGACATCACATTATTGAGTCTGTATCAATATTTTCTGCGGTTCTCAATATCTGGCTCGATCAAATGCATCTCGTTGATTAAGCGGGATACTGTCATATGGGACTACGCCTTATTTGGGTCAATGGAATAGAAGTACTATCAATTTGATTCTTTGACATTTAGAAGGAGGTTGTTCATTGGGAGGCCAAGTATCGACGTTTGATGAAGAAGGACTATTATCTCTCGATTTAAAGAAAGAAAAAGATTTTTCCTTTCTTTGTTGTTTGTTGATGTTCCATTATATCAATATAATAGAATTAGATTGCATATAACCATTTAAAAGTTAGAATCAAATGTGAATTAAAATATAATATTATTGAATTGTATAAGATTTAATCATTAAAAATCAATTCACATAGTAAAACAATTAATTCACAAGTAATTCACACAATAGGGTTTTTCAATAGGCTCACCTAACCTCCTATCATCACTACTAGTCTATCACACTTCAAATATATTAAAGAAATAAACATAACAATATATAAAATTAATTGTAAAAATATAAGCTTATAGACTTCGATGATATTTCTGAATGGATGATAAGAAACTGATACTCTTGTCATTGGCGTGAGTTTGTACAATCGTATGTTTATGAGATCTGATCTGGAGTGGAGAGAGTGAGACGGATGTGGAGAATATGAAGACGAAGATAGTGTTAAGTATAAGGTTTATTAAGAGAATGAGTTGATTGCTGTATATTCACCAATATCAATACAAATTTGGAAGACATTGCAAGGACATTTAAGAAGGATGGATTAATATGAGTGCAGATAGATAGTGTGGAAGGGATAATATGGAGCATGGCATATAAACAATAATTTTCTGTTTTGTGAGACAGTGACTGGCAATAGACTGATTGTGCAGGGCCTGTGGATCTGGGGACAGGACGTGACTTTAACATCTGACAGAAATTTTGAGATGAACAGATTTGCAGAGTGACATCATCTTGATGATAAAATATATACAGACGGGTGTGGGATGTATAAATCTATGTGGACTAGACAGACAGATTACAACCATTAGATGACTCTCAGACCCTGGATGTGGGACATGAATTACAGTGGAATGAGAACTCAAATTTACCACTTCAAGTATGATGAGGAGAAGTGAGCTGTTGGCTGGTGGTGAGTTGGACTCAGAGACTCTGTGTAGCAGTGACTTGCCTCATTTGGCTGCAACCACCACCACAGCACCACCACCCCCACAAAAAAAAAAAAAAAATCTCCCACAAACAAACTCAAACAGTGTTAGGTTGCCGAAAGCATGAGAAAAAAAGTAAATGGCAGAAAAAATCAAGTAGCATTTGTAAAATTCCAAACCTCCATCAACTTCCATCAATTGTTTGAAAAACAAAATAAACTCAAATCTCCATTTAACATCAAAGCAAGCGAACCCGAGCTGACTGAAAAACAACATTGAGTGGAGCTGCTCCAAAACTTAGTCCTCGACGAATCGCATGAACTACTTTGAAACACCTCCATTAAAATAATATGCTTGAGAGAACTTTGTGATGCTAATTCCATCCAAAATGCCGGCGGATTTTCCAATGGATCTAAGACCCGAATCGCGAGAGGTAATTACGCATTCAGCTTCTTTCATAAACCCAAATTCAAAAAAAAATAACAAAACAAAAAACCGGAGACCCAAAAAGCAAACCCTTTATCTAGGTAAAACACGATTCGGATGGCAAAACAAAGGTACAAGGAGAGTGGTGAGGAATTTGGGTGTTAGTGGTCGGGCTAAGTGGGGACCCAGGCTTAATATGAGGGTAAAAATTTTTAAAAAATACCCGGTGTAGCCACCATAGCCCATACGTCCACGCCCCTGATGATTCATCCATCACAACATAATCCCCATGAGATGTCAGTTTCCACTAACACCCAGCTTAATGTTCAATCATAGACCTGGAAGGTGCCCACAGTGATAATCCGACATTATAAAAAATCATTGCCGATATTCAGAAATGCTTGCGAAACTTGGGGCATGTTTCAGATATTCAATCATGGTATTATGAAAATCATTTTTGAGGAGATGATCCAAGGAATACGTGGATTTCATGAGCAAGATGTTGACGTGAAGAAAGAGTTTTATACTCGTGATTTCACCAAAAAGGTGATATATGTATCCAATTTTGATCTATTTAAGGCACCAGCAGCTACTTGGAAGGATACCTTTTCTTGTATTCTTGCTCCTAATCCACCAGAACCAACAGATTTGCCTGTAATATGCAGGTAAGTTGTCAGTCAGATTAACATGTACAACACTAAGTAACTAGCCTAATTCCAAATCCTGCCATTAAATGTGCTTAATCGACTTGCAGAGACATAACAATGGAATACTCGAAGCAAGTAACGATGTTGACAAATACTATGCTTGAATTAGCCGCAGAGGCTCTTGGGCTCAATTCAAATCATTTGAAAGACATGGAATGTGCTGATGGGCTTTTCCTTGTTGGTCATTACTACCCAGCTTGCCCAGAACCACGATTAACTCTGGGAACCAAAATCCATACTGATCCATCATTCCTTACTGTACTTTTACAAGACCAAGTGGGTGGTCTCCAAGTTCTCCATGAGAACCAATGGGTCAATGTAATCCCGGTGCCTGGAGCATTGGTGATAAACACTGGAGATCTTCTACAGGTGATTCTACCCTTCACTACTTTTGTTCTACTTTGTTATTAATTACTGGATTATTTTCCGGCCATGAATCCAACATACCCAGCTTCCAACATGTTTTTGGTTTGATTTTTCTAGCTCGTATCCAACGACATATTCAAGAGTGCAAAACACAGGGTATTGGCAAATCATAAAGGGCCAAGAGTATCAGTGGCCAGCTTTTTTTCTCCATATATTTTCTCATCCTCGAAACTCTACGGACCAATCAAGGAGCTGTTATCAGAAGAGAATCCTCCAAAGTACAAGGAAATGACAGTAAGAGACTATAATACCTTACACCAAGAAAAGGGGCTTGATGGGACTTCTGCTCCAGCATTTCAAGCTTTAGTTTGGCAATGGAGATTATGAAGGGTTAGGATATAACCGAGTCTCCAGGAAGTGGAAGGGTTTATCCTATTTGTGATTGAGTTGGTTATTTTTCTCAACTTACTAAATTAGTATTGTTAATAAGGTATGCACAGATTGGGTGTTGATGATGTCACATTTGTGGGCATACTGAAAAGTCCAGGCATCAATCTGCTTATGTAATTGATTTGCATGCGAAGCAGAAACCTTGTTGTGATCTATAGCATATCAGGAAAGGTTATGCAAACTGCTAATTCACATTAGTGATTGAGTTTTTGGTGCCCTTTTCTTCTCCGTTTCTCCTCCTCTGTTTTAATTTATTAGTCAATTATTTATTTAATTTCAAATAGTCCGCTATTTGATTTACTCAAGTAACTATTGCTTATCACAGTCCGATCACTATGTCACAATTTTGCATCTTTTTTCTTCTTTTGTCCCTATGATTCTCCTTAAAATGATTTTAACATCTAGAATTGTATAGTTGGTAATCTTTTCAAATGTGCCCAGAGCCTAACCTACTGTCCCAAATCCCTTGAGGCATGAACCCATGTTGAAAATAATAATATTGAGTGAGCAAACCCTTTCGCCTAAAAGATTCCTGCCTCTTGATCTTTTTCCTTCTCTCCCCACATGACTCAGCCGGATTTAGTAGTTTGGCATTTTTAAACTAAAAAAGTTGGCCTTTCTGCTAAAATGCCCAGAACAAAGGCACTGACAAAGGAAAAAGAAATCAATGGAGTTTGACTAGAAAAGGAGAGGCCAGGCTTTGATGACTCAGAAGCCTTATTTGAAAATAAGCAGAGGGTTTCTCACCCCAAACAGAGGCCTGAGGAAGAATTTGTGATCAACAGCATGAACCAAGCTGAGGCAGAAACTGAATCACAAAATGAATGGTGTGATGAAATTAAAGCTTTTGATTATACCAAACTTCGTATAAAGGGACTCGTAGATGCAGGCTTGACTAAGATCCCTCGAATATTCATCCATCCACAGCTTGATTCCTTAGCGTGTGAGGATTCCCAGTTTTCTATTCCTATCATAGATCTTCAGGGTGTCAATACTGATGCAATTCCAAGGACCAAACTCTCATGAGAAGATTCAAGATGCTTGTGAAATTACGGGGCTTCTTTCATATAATCAATCATGGAATTCCCAAGAGTGATTTGGAAGAGATGCTTGCTGCCATACGCAAATTTCATGAGCAAGATGCAGAAGTGAAGAAGGAGTTCTACACACGTGATCTCACAAAAAAGGTGTTATTCCTATCCAATTTTGATCTATTCCAAACTCCCATAGCTAACTGGAGGGATACCTTAGCTCTTGTTATGGATTCTATTTGTAATGTGGGTCCAGCCCAATGTTTATTTGGCAGCCCATTTTCTCTTAAGCCCATTAGGGCTACAGCATACATTTTTATTCAAAAAATGAAACTGAGGAGCCGCAGCAGCTGTTTTTCTTTTTGGAGCAGTTTTTCCAGTGAGGTGTGAGGCTGCTCGGTTACTGGCGGGTGTGGGCGTTTTTCTTGGAGCAGAAAATAGGCGTGCTGGGTGTTATTTTCGGGCGGGAAAATGCTGCGTGTGATTTTTTTGTTACGGTGAGGCAGTGAGATTTGTATGCAGTTGGTGAGATCTTCGTGTCCTAACTTTTGATTTAATTCCAGATTCTTGCATTAATTTGTCATTTATATTTAGATGATTTCATTGTTTTGGGATCTTGAGAGGGTGCATCTTAGTTGTGTTGAAAGTAGGTGTTGAACCTAGTTTAGAATTAGGTTTTGTACCTAAATTATTATAGTGGATATTTGGGTGGAGTACAAATGAGGTCAAGTGGTTTTCCTCTTCTCTTTGGGAGGTTTCCACGTTAAAAACTCTCTGTTTTTGTGATTATCTCGCAGCATGTGTGTAGCATTTGCATTTTATTGACTCACAACGAAGGTTCATCAGCGAGGAAATATTCGATCTTGTGTTTATTCGGCCAAGTGGTATCGGCTGCAGTTATTAATGTGCAGGTATTGTGGTTGAGGTGATTGGTTTAAAAATGGAGGAATCTTCGAACGTATGATTAAAAGTAGCATAAATCGAATTATTATCCCCAGGCCAAAGAATGGAAGATATTCTTTATTACGAGGATTTATATGCTGATGATGGGGATAAAAGTAAACCCAAAGATATGTCGAAGCGGGGAATGGAAGATCATGCGTAGAAAAGCAGTAGGCTACAATCGAGACGGTGGGTAGACCCGGAGTGTGTTTCATCACGTGTCGCGGGGCCCGATCTTCTTGAGCTGGAAAAAATTAGAATCCATGTGCGAACGAAGAGCTGAGGAATAAAGCAGCTTTGATTAGAAGGCTAGTAAATCGAAGTATAAAAATGGAGCACGGCCTTAGCGAGCACCTGCGGTGACTTTCAGGGTTGGTGAACCGGGTTAAATGCTATGAAGATGAAGATTGAAGATGAGTTCTGGCAAATTGCTGCACCGAGTTGCTGTAGGATGGTTGGGATCACTACAGTTATCTCGGCAGTAAGCTCGGCTCTGATAAGCTGATTTAGCGTAGATATGGTAAAAAGACAGGTTCTGTTTAATGAAGAAAGTAGGAAAGGAGGAGCAGGAATATCTTGAGGCCAGGAGCTCTTGTCACGAGAGGAAACGGGAAGAGGTAAAAATAGAGCACAGGGTCGTGGTAAATCCCGAGGCGGTCGCGATCAGGAGGAAAGTCCCAGTGAAAGAAGAAAGTGTTATCGTTGTGGTAAGGAGACGTATGAAAAGAAATTGTTATCTTTGGAAACTACAGGAACAAAAGAAGAGCGAATCGGAGGAAAGATGAAAATAAAAATACTTGAATTTAACTTTTATCTGACGAAGAATGTTTGCCTCAATTCAAACCATTTGATACACGGAATTTGCTAAGGCGCATTTTAGCTGTCAAAACTTCCTCATGCAGTTAGTCCAAGTTTTTGGTGAGCTTTTTCACCTCTGTTTTATTTATTAATCAATCACGTCTTTGCTTGTTTTTTCTTGGTCTAGAGGACTGAACTCCCATTCTATCTCAACAAAAATTGATTTCTTCAATATGCCAAATGATTCCGTACTTTGTTTATTCTTTCAATTTGTTTTAAATGAGGTATTTATTTTGATTTTTTTATAAAGAATAAGATTTATTAAGTGAAAAGGATGATTTTGCGTATTTAGATCAAGTTGATAATTTTATTCCATTAATGTTTTCAAATGGGCCCATAGCCTACCCATGTGGAGAGATGGAGTGAGCAAAATTTTTCCTTCTCCCCACGTGACTCAACCAGCTGTTGTAGTTTGACGTTTTCCAACTAAAGAGTTGGCCTTTGTGCTTTAAAATAGTTAGAACAAGCACTTTACAAAAGGAAAAAAATCAATGGAGTTAAATATTGCGAGAATAACAAAAGGATGGGAAGAATCTGAGTCATATCTTTGTTCAATACTTATCCACAATATCTATTACCACAAAAAGCAATGGAGAAAAAGAAAAGAAGAAAACCCTACAAACATAAAGATAAAGATATTATAACACAAAAAGACTATTTGCCACCCTTAAATGATAACAATATAAAATAACCTTTATTTAAAAAATGTGAGAGCTTGACTGAGAAGGTGAACCCTGAGCTTTTGATGACTCTTCTGCGCTAATGATAAGCCTCTGGTTCTCACTCCAAACACAGGTATCATTTCACGGAGGAAGAATTTATAATCCACCAGCATAGACAAGCTGGGGCAGAAATTGGATCACAAAATGAATGGTACCTTCAAATTAAAGCTTTGATGATACTGAAACTCGGTGTAAGGGGCTCGTAGACACAGGCTTGACAAGATCCCTCGTATATTCATCCATCCACAGCATGATCTCCACGATAGGTCAGCTTGTGAGGATTCCACAGTTTAATATTCAATCCTCATGGATCTTCCAGGCTGTCAGTACTGATTCAAATTTAGGGCCAAAGCCATAGAGAAGATCCAAAATGCCTTGTGAAACATGGGGCTTCTTTCAGATTGTCAACCGTGATTCCCAAGACTGATTGGAAGAGATGCTGCCATACGTAGATTTCATGAGCAAGATGCAGAAGTGAAAAAAGGAGTTCCTATACACGTGATCTCAGAAACAAGACAACGTTATTCCTATCCAATTTTTGAGAAACTATTCAAGCTCCGTAGTCAGCTGGAGGACACCTTCGCTCTTGTTAATAGTTCAATTCCACCCAGAACCCAGATGTTGCCTGTAATATGTAGGTATGTAAGGACTATATTGCATATATGCACTCTAGAATCATGTTCCTGTTTTTTTAAAACTGTTATTGAGAATAGTTTTTGAAAAATTAGAGAACACCAAAACGGTGTTTTCTTAAAACTATTCTTATTGTATGAAATTAGTATTTTCTGTGTTCTTTGTAGTTTTAGAATTAAAAAAAAAAAAGAGTAAACCAACCATTTTCCTTGTTTTTAAAAACAGAAAACAGTTTTAAAAAATATAAATCAAATATAACCATTGGCAGTCAGTTGTGTCATTATATGTGCTTGATCAACTTGCAGAGACATAGCAATGGTATACTCAAAGCTAGTACATTGATTGGGAATTACTCTGTTCGAACTACTGTCAGAGGGTATTGGACTGAATCCAAACCATCTGAAAGACATGGAATGTGCTGAAAGGATTACCATTTCTTGGTCAGTATTACCCAGCATGCCTAAGCCTGAATTATTTTCTGGGGGCCGAAGCCACTCTGATGCTGACTTCATGACCATACTCTTACAAGACCAGTGGTGGCCTCCAAGTTCTTCATGAGAACCAGTGGGTTGATGTTCCCCCCCATCCCTGGAGCACTAATAAGTAAAAATGTGGAGATTTTCTCCAGGCAAGTCTAGATTCCACTAATATTGAGTTACATATTAATCATGAAATCCAGTACCAGGTTTGAATGCTTCAGAATTTCTTGTTTTTTTAATTTTTTTGTGCAGCTTCTTAGCAACGTAAACAAAGTATCAATCATAGGAGTAATTGCAAAACAAGAAAGGCCCAAGAATTTCAGTGGCATGTTTTGCTTTAGAACAAAATTTTTTGAGCCAGGAGATGATTGAAGTGTTATGGGCCAATCAAAGTTGTTATCAAGGAGAATCCTCCAATGTACAAGGAAACCACTGCCCAGGACTTTCTCAAGCACTACTACTCAAAGGGTCAGAACTTCTGCATTATTGCATTTGAAATTGTAAAGTTGGGCACGGGGTTTAATTTGCTTTGGGAACCGAAAACTGGCAGCTGTATGTCAAAAATATAGGTGTATTGCATGAGTTTCGGATTAAACTACATTTTTTTGAAAAAAATTACAAAATTATGGTATGTGAAACTATTGCGAGGGTTTTTAGATAGTTTGGGCCATGTGGGTGACAGTTGGGCAAATGTTGTTGTTCTCAACAATGTCGATACCTGGTTTGTCTGATCTTCGGGGCATCAGTAGAGCGACGTGAACCTGGAAAAAATGGGGTCCAACGGTGATGTGCCAGTCGCCTTTTCGATGCTTAAGTTAGCAAAAGGATGACGAAGATGAAGGAATTAGTCTGTGTAGTTAGGATTGCATACCTGTCCCTCGTGGGGGGTTTCTGTTTTATATCTCGATATCTCCTTGATTTTTGGAAAGATAATCATGTGATTTTTACGATATAATCTCTCTTTCGGTAGTGAGGAGGGAGGGGGGGGGGGGGAGGGAGAGAGAGCTGAGAGACGAGAGAGAGCGCAGTGCCCCAGTGCAGAAGACTAATATCGCAATATAACGATAAAGTTCGTATTCAGTATCGAAGACGGTCTTAAGCTATTTAGGATTATTGTTTTGAGACATGCAGTTAAGAGATCCTTGGATAAATATCTTGTGCGGTAGGGCGACCATTGGGGACTCGAGTTCTAGACATGGCGTAGTCTCTCCGTTCGAATAGTTAAGGTATGGTTTTAATGTAACGGTTATTTTGGGCCATATTGGAGTTTGAACCGACCCCGGTGGGCCATTGCAAATCTACTGGGCCTTGGGCGAGCCATGGCACTCACAATACCCTCCTTTTTCTCGGCTAGAATATCATGTCTTTTAGTGGGGAAAAATACTTGTGTTTCGAGATCATAGTGTAGAGTGGGAGGTGATTAATGTGCGTATGTTCCAATGCGCATATTACGGGAAATTCCATGTTTAAAGATGATGTATTTAATCATGCTTAGGAATCTCATCCCTATATATATATATATATATATATATATATATATATATATATATATATATATATATATATATATATATATATGATAAATATAGAATTTAAGCGAAATCTATGAGATTTGCAGTTCCTATTCATTAGCTTATCCTCATCTTGAATTAACTGCTGGGTCATTGAAGGTGGAATGATGGTGGGTGGAGACTTTCGAAGCCTTCTGGGTTGTTTGGCCATTGGCTGGATGTTGTGTGTTTGGAAGATGGTGTGACCCATCATTATCTAGGCAGAGACCTAACATGATATCACCTTTTTATAACTCTTTGCTAGGCGTTACGTTGTTGATCGAATTTGGTCGTGGATGAGGAACGATTATCTTTATTGTAACTGCTCGGAGTTTTGTCTTGAAATTTAGGTGCCCCCCCTACGCTAGCGCCTTTTGGGGTTACGTCGGCGCAAGGCGAAGGAAGGAAGTTTCAAGCGGGATGTGTATATTCTTATTTTCATTGATTCCTTAGCCTTATTCCCCTCTTCTTTTGTTCATCTCTTCCTTTTCTATCACCTTTTTAAAAAAAAAAAAAAAAAAAAAAAAAAAAAAAAAAAAAAAAAAAAAAAAAAAAAAAAAAAAAAAAAAAAACTTTTTTTCCAAATCGGCCTAGTATGTTTACTTGGATACCCTTATAGTGGATCCACCAAGGTTGCTTGGATACGTTTGTCTTGGTTGTAATGTAACTACTGAATTATTTTCGCATATTCTTATGAGATTGGGTTTTTGGGCATATTGATGCATCGAGTTTTCTATTTCCCATTCTTTCTTTGTATCCTATCTAGAGGAGTTAGCCATTTAGGGTTGGCTCCTGAGAAGCCCCTCTATTGGTTTTGGAGATGAGTTTCGTCTTTCCGGACAAGGTATCCGCTAGGCTCTTCGTGTGGTTAAAGGCTCGATTTTACGATGGACCCAGAGCCCAAGGGGCCGTCGGCTAGGCAGATCTCGACCCATGCGGGCCCATTTGTCTTTCCATGCTCTAGAAGATGAAACGTTTTATGAATACTAAGTGTTGGGGGAAGGAGCACCCCCATCCACGGATATTGTGGCTATTCCATTGGGCGCATTTAATGCACCTATACATGTCTTTACCATTTACACAAGAGTAGGGTTGGAGTAACTTATTTCTTCACGTCGAAAACCTTTTACTTGAAATCCCTCTTATCCTTGTGGCATTCCTAAAGTTTTTGGCTGAAGGAGCCGTTTGAGAATCGGATCGTCTTTGATCTTCTGGTTGGTTTTTCTTTGCCTTTGGTTTCGTTTGTGTATGGTTATCGATAGCCTTACTTTTGTTAACGCGCGTTCTTCAGTCGCCGATAGGTTTCCGGGGATAGAACCGCACGTGGGGTTTTAGGATGCACTCAAGCCTGGGGGTACCCCCAATAGGCTTTGCAAAACTTCAGAGTTTTCAGTCATGTTGTCGCTTTGGTAGGGTATTATCAGGTTGTTCATTTTCTTTTTCTTTTTCATCACCTTTGCGAATGGCTAGAGTCAAAGTGACTTCCACCAGTTAGGTTGTGCGCAGGAGAGGGCCCACTTAGGAGATGCCTTCTGCAAGAAAACTCGTCTCTTCCATGTCCATGGAGGAGTTGAGGTCCTTTTGCCAAATTCCTGATAGCATTAGTTTAGACTTCTCAAACTGTTCGGCTACCTCAATTGTAGGAGAAGCTAATAGTGTTGTCTATATTGCACAGAGACAGTGTAATTTGGACTTCACTTCCGCGTTTCATCCTTTGGTGAAATAGTTTCTTCATGTCCTCTGAGAACTCCTTTGGTGGAGATTTGTTTTGTTTACATGCTAAAGCTTAGGACTGGGGGTAGGTTGTTGATGTCTACTCACAATCCAAAGCTTTAAATAGTAATTGGCCTCCATGACTCCCCTAAGACTGAAGTGAAGGGGGTTGTCTTGGTCGAGGCCCTTAATTTATGAGATGCCGGCTCTCGGGCTCCCTTTTAGCGATGAATCAATCCTTGAAGTTCCGCGGGTTTATTTAACTAGGTTTGCAACTCGTGTTTCTTTGGGTGGTTTGTGTATTAACATGCCTCTATTTTTCTTGATGTTATTCGAGGTAAGCGGGCGAGAGCCGACTAGTAAAGCTGAGATTAAGAAGGTTAGCTTGGAGAACATCGGTGCTTCTTGGAATAACGGACGAGTGTAACTTTTCATGAGCTTCTACTTATTTAATAATTTCACGAGAGTTTAGTGGTAACTCTTTCCCTTATATCATTCGCGTCATTCCCTACTCGTTACTGGTTGAGGTCATTGAGGGGGAGCATTTCGTTCTTGCCGATCTCCTCCAAGTTGAGAATTAGAGGCGACTCCTCCTGAGCGATCTCGCCCCGCGAGGGGTCAAGCGGAGGTTGTTCCCTGCGAGGACCATAGTGAGTTATGTCGTGTTACGGCCTCGGGGTCCACGGCTTGCCTTGGGCGACGAAGAGGGGAGAAGGGGCTCGGTAACAAGGCATTGACAAGATTGAAGATTTCGTAGATTGAATGGGGAGTGGTCAAGGTGAAATCGCGAGGAGGAAGAAATGTTCGTAGTAGTTGGGTTTGTTTGCGCGGATGCAAAGTGATCGGCGACAGAGGTGGGGCCACCTTTAGTTCTAGAGAGAGAAACTGACCTAGGCGATCTCCTTTGAAATGAGAGACTTTAGAAGGCCCGGGTCGCGATTTAGTGCAATCCTCAAACCAAGCTTCTGATGATCAACCGACCTTGGGAGATTGGCCTTGTAGCGTCCATTGCACTACCAATACTTTTACTTTTAAGATATATTCAAACACCAATACAAATACAAATACGTTTTCAATACGTAGCTTTATGCTGCTCTTGCTCACGTCTCAAAATAATTTGTAACACAATTTTCTTTTATAACAATTTAGCTGTAGCTCACAATCTAAAATAAATGTAAAGTCCAGTAGCTCTTGACATGAATACAAAATACGTTTTTTTTTTTAGTATCTTTTGCCCAGAATATATAATAATGGCATCAAAACATTTGCGGTAGGCCCATCATTTTTAGGATAAATCCACGTTTGTACAATATGGCATTATATGCCCTTTTCAATCAAATCATTTCCAAAATATATCAGAGTTTTCAATATCAAAACATTTACAAAATAAAATCAGAGTTTATACAAAATTGTCAAATCCATTTCATGAATGCATGGTCGGATCTTTACTTCAACACCGCGAAGCTTTGACGTTGACTTTAAATCTCTGCGGTGTTTGTCCTCGTACATGTTCACTCGATCACATAGATGACAAAGAAAGCAGCGTCATTTAACGTTTTTAAATTGCTTGAGTGGTTCTATACAATTCTCTCTTCATCTCATTTTAAATCAATTCATGCAATGTTTATAAAACAATGCTTTTGTACATTTTTCCAATGACCAATGCAGTACAATACATACATACATACATACATACATACATACATACATACATACACACACACACACACACACACACACACACACACACACACATATATATATATATATATATATATATTCATTCATTGCATTCAATTACAATTCATTGGTATCTCAAGTTATGCAATTTCATACTTTTAAATCATTTAAATAACAAATCATCACGATTTTCAATCTTATTATTATCATTTGCCCTTATGTGATTTAACCTATGCTTTCGGTGCATAGGATAACGAATCTTAGGCATGGTCATTGTCTTTGCGTCTTAGGTATAAAAGCGATTTTATAACCTGATATGGTCCTGTTAGAACGGCGGCGGTTATTAAATCATTTGTGAGCAATGCCGTCTTGTCCGTGGGCTCGAGTTAGGAGTGACACTTCATTACATTCGGAAAAGTAGTGCTAATTTGACCCTTAATGGTATACCCGATCTATCATAATTCGAATTTTAACGATTAACATTCTTGTAAGGGCCTTGAATCATTCAATGATTTACAATGGATGTATATATTGGATGACATTTTATTTTCTAATATTATGTTTCGTTTGCAATTTATTTCGCAATCGGTTGTCTCAAAATAAATTTAAAACAAATCAATATACAATTTATCATAAATCATTTCAATATTTCATAATATTTCACAATCAATTTTGAAACAATGAAAAGAAAAATTAGCAAATCAAACTTTACAAATTTGAAACAAGAGAGAGATTGAGAACAAACCCAAAAAGGTTGTCGCTCCTCGATTCCTATCCTCGGAATCCCATTCTTGGGTCAAGCTTACTCGTCGCCAACCCTGTCAAATGTGGAAATAATAATATGATCAAAACGACCAAGAAAAGAAAAATGGAGTTTGTATATTACAGGATTTTGGTTAGGGTTGATAATACACTTAATTCTCCTTCACTTGCAAAATTTTCTGGCGACACGTGAGCCATATTTTTCTCATGCTTCCTTCAATAAATTCATAGCACTATGAGTCTATCATTAGGAATTGGAATCATCTCATTTGGATCACTCAAATTCAAGTTACGACATTTTAATGCCAAACTAGTCGATATGCCAAACTCATTGGATCACCTACTTTTATTTTCAATTTTGGGGTCTGCTCCTTAAATTGGTAATGGATCCTTCACTCATTTAAGGCTATGGTTATAAAGGTTTATTAACTGATTTGGATCGTGAGCTTCGAGTTATTGCATTTTAAATCTAATTTATAATTTGCAAAACAAAATGCACATAGCTCACTTTGACATATTTATGGGGCGGGTTTAGGTTACAAATTACATACACCTCCTTCAATTAAATTATTACCCTAGAAGTATAGTTTACTAGAATTTTCAATCGGCTCAATTTGGATGAGTGGAAACTCTCAACTCATGGCAAAACACCACAACTACACTAAAGAAAGCGAGCATGCAGTGAGCTATCGAAGCTCACCTTTAAACCTAGATTTAGGAGGCCTTGAGCTACAATTTGCTCCTGATCCCTTCTAACCATTTGTATCTCCAAGATCTTATAGTTTCTTTACCAATTGGAATCACTTAATTTGGATGATTATAACTTAACTTTATAGTCTAAACAAGAACAGAGGTTTTTAAAAAATTTGTAGTAACTCCTTTGAAAGCATAAATTTATTTCCTTTATACAAAAATTTCTAAAACAGTAAACCAATCGAAACAACCAAATACAACTTAGAAACCCCCAAAACTTGTTTTGTAATAAAAACACTTTCATCTAAAAATTTTAGGGTTTCCATGTGACTCAAGAAAGAAAAGTTAGGATTTGGTTTCTATACACTAATCTTTTGATTCTTCAATGAAGCATCCTTCTTCACTTGATCTCTTAAACTCTTAGTTTACTTGGAGAAAATCACCAATCTCCTTTCTCCCTGGCCTAGCTCTCTCTTTCTCTCTCAAAACAAAAATGCTCAAATGTGAAAATGGCTTTCTAAGACCAAAATTGGTCTTTAATCCCATTACATGGCTAAGGCCATGTTTAGCTACTCCATTAATTCCCATTTCTCATTTTTTTCATTTTAACACTTCATTTCACTTTCATTTCAATTTCATTTCATTTTATTCACATTTTTCACATTACACTCCTCATTTAGAACCATTGGGTCCCCATTTGACATTTTACTAAATTTATTTGATTTCACTTGTAAAATTTCTGGAATTTTATCATTTTTCGTTTTTAGTTATTTAAACGTCGGAAAAATATAATTTAATTTATTTTACACCCTGAACATGTTATAAAATTGTTAAGGTATTTTCAGGGCGTTATAGGCCTTCTGATTAGTGTAAAACTCGCCATGTTTTGAGTTTGTTCACATGCTACTTTGAGCATTTTATATCCATATTCATGTAAAACTATGACATTTTCCTCTTAACTTGGTTTGTGTAGGATTCTCTGATGAAAAACAAGTGATTTGGCAAGAAGTGAGCAACCTCTATTTCCAAGCGAAGGAGTCAATCGGGTGTCTCACATCGCACCATCCCGGGAAAGATGAATTTTTATGTACGGATGAATATCATATGGTTCAAATTCCCCCATGGTTTTATTCTTGTTCAAGATTTTTCCAACAACACGGCCACACGCCAAATCCAGGAGTTCAAACGAAGAAGTTATGTCATCGATAAGTTGGAGAAGAACTCAAGTCCTTGAGTAGATTTTGTTGCGACTGAGGTAGCAACAAAACTCTGTCGCGATAAACCCAGGTTTTGTCGCAACAGAGTTAGCAACAAAACTCTATTGCAACAATCCCATGTTTTTTCGTGACAGAGTTAGCAACAAAACTCTATCGTGACAAACCCAGGTTTTGTCGCGATAGAGTTAGCAAAAAAACCCCGTCACGACAAACCCAGATTTTGCCGTGATAAGGTTAGCAACAAACTCTGTCATAACAAACCCAGATTTTGTCGCGACAGAGTTAGCAAAAAAACTTTGGACGACGGAGAAAGCCAGCAGTATTTGGGTATTTTCAAGCCCATTCACCCTATGACCATAAATACTCGTTTTTAGGTTCTTGGGGTAGCAGTGGAGAACACCTCTCATGGGGTTTCTCTCTCTAAACTGCCCATTTTTTTTAGTTTTGCTGTGATCTTAGAGTAGTTTTAGAGTAGATTTTTATTTGTATTGAAGAGATTTCGATGTTGTACATCAGAGATTCATATTTCATTACTGTTCAGACAAAGATTGAAACTAAAATCTATTTTTTTTCTCTCACTCCTTGTCTCTTGATTTCTTTCTTCATTTTCTTACTTGTTGTTTGATTGGTGATGATTGGAATCCGGTAATAGAACATTAAAGCACCCTCCCAGGGTGGGGATTAATTGATGAACATTAGGTGCAGATTCTACATTGTGTGTGGGTTTGAAAACTGAATTTATATAGTTAGTATTCTTCATATAATTACTTGTTGAATATTAGTAGCTTATACCGGAAAGTTGTATCTTTGCTCTGATTTTCAAGAGGCCCTCTGAGTGACACAGAGATGGAGATTCCTGTGAGTAAAGAGCAGTAACTTGGGGGTATGTTAGACTAATATTATGTAACTAATGAACTCTAAAAGATTAATTTGATAGATCACTAATTTACTCATGGTGTGAGGATTAATTAGATGGTGTATCAATTTAATGTTTAAAGGTCTCACCTCACATTGATAGAATGACCTCGATCCCGTGTTAGCATAGATCTAATCAATGAGAGAGAGAACTTTATTAGATTTGATGGTTGAGGTACCAATTACATTGGAGAAGGCTTGCATTATCCTGTCTATAGAAGCAAAAATTCTTCAATCCTAAGATTTGGGTGTGAAGTGCCACAGGAAAAATATCAAATCTTAGAAAGGATTATATTCTACTAGTAACTAATTAGACTCATGTCTCTGAAAGGAACATGGATCTCTAATTAGTGAAATGTATGGTGTATGGAGAAATACAAGCTATACTACATTGCTCTTGGACAAATCCAACATTCAACTCACAAATATTGCGCTTTCAAGGAAATGCAAACTTTTTTGTAAATAATTATCCCCATCTCTAGTGCCTCTCTTCATACCTTTTAGAATTAAGTAGTTGTTTATTTGGTAGATTTTAGGATTTGTTTTAAATCATTTTTTATTTCAATTTAATTGATTTTATTCCACATCTTATTTGGTCGCCTAAATAGTTAAGAGCCCTTGTAATCGGGGTGATCAAATTTCAATTAGAGAGAACCTCGATCGCCATTAGGTATGATATCGGACTTTTAGATTCTACTTTATTACTTGTATGACCATGCACTTGCGGAAGGGACGAGTGTTGGTAACTCTTTCCTTGGTTTGATAAACCTTTTGTTTCAAATCGAGTTTTTCGTATTTACCACATTCACTCCCTTGGCCATATTTTCATATATAGTGCATAGTTTGGTCTTAACAAGTTTTTAGCGTCGTTGTCGGGGACTTTAGTTAATCTTTGGTAGTCGTGTCAGAAATTTGGTCAACACCTGCCGAGGCTAATACACCTTTGGATGAGGGGTTTCCAACTGCAAGCCCTAGAGATGTTGAAGAGGTTGGGATGGATCCCCCATCAAGGGTAGTTATGGCTCCGGCACCCACCTTTCGGAGATCCGCCGGTGCGAAACCAAGTAGAAAGCGGTTGCTGTAGAAGTGCTATTAAGTATATATGATTCTGCCACTGGGAAGCCATCCCGCAAACAAATATATGAGATTGGGTCTCGAGACGTGTTGAAAGTATCCACCATTTGGAACCCTTCAGCGAGAGGTCCCCGGTTATGCATATCGTGACCTTTATCGACATATACTAGGGTACCGTGGCGACTGCTAAGCGGTATACCATTATGTTTCTATCATATGGACGAGAAGGCCTTCAAAGTGTGGTTGATGATGAGATGTTCATCCGTAACCACAACTTCCACCGGTTAGCTGAACTGGTAAGTGTTGATTGTTAGTACGTGGCTACCAGTATTGCCTAGTAGTTTCTTCCTAACCTTGCTCTTTTTTAGGTTATGACGACCATCGAAATATGGCTCCGCAATGAAAGTTTGATCCGCTTAGATGACGCCGAGAAACTACAGCTTTATGCCTAGTCGGTCGCTTCACATCATCAAACTTTGAGCAGTTCCCTGGCTAAGGCGAAGTCTTGGGACTTGGAAGAGGAGGTGACGGCGCCATAGCGTTATTGACAGAAGAGAGATAAGGCTGGCGAAGCCAGCGTCTTAGTTAGTGGTTGCGTCAGCGGGAGACGTCAAAGCTAGGGCAAAAGTTGACTTGACTAAGGCCCTAAATTCTTTGGCAACTGCGGAAGAAGGCTAGTGCAGGTCAAAGGCTGAGGTCGCGGCTTAGCGACCGCCCCCGCCATTTGATGAGTGTTGATTTTAGGCTTCAGGCATCCAGGTGAGGTCATCTTCCGCCATGCGACGGACAAGGATAGGGAAGACATGGTGAAGGACTACCAGGGATCTCTGGAGCTGATCTTTTCTTATGGTTATGGTTGCTCTGATTTAAGAACAACATCTGCTGACGGCCGACGGAGAGATCTCCCGGACGACATCTTTGACTCTACAAACCAGCTTCTTCTAAATTCTTTGTCCAACCCAAGGTGCCCCCTAACCCCGGCAACCGCCGAGGCCAAAGGCGGCAAAAGCGGATCAAAGGCGAGGCGGTCGAGACTTCGAGAGGTGTTCTTTCGAGAATAGGTTTTCTTTCATATGTTAGCTTGGACCTTTTTTTTTTTTTTGGGAAATTTTGCAAGTGGCTTCATTTAGCCCTTAGTACATATATACTTTATTTACATAATCTCGCGATGCCAGCTCATTTTAGTGAGATTTGAAAATGTTAGCAAGGCATGAGCCATGTTTGCTCAAAAACTCTAGTAGGATGGTGACCATGACTAGAGAGTGCCAACGGTGCTGCGCGTATGCAGATATTTAAAATACCATCAGACAACAACCCGTCTTTGGATTTTTGGATGTCGTAGGACGAAATAATCGTGTATATGGTCTTCCCCAGATACGGTCGAACAACAATCGTATCACGGATATTTGGATGCCTAGCCAATTAGCAACTATGTCGATGTTAGATACGGTAGGACCCGACAACCATATCGGTCTTTTGGGACGCAGGCGGACCTTGATCGTGTTAGATATTTAGATGTCAGCTAGGACTGACAAGCGTATCTAGTCTTTAGATACCAGTGGGACAACGGTAGGTATCTGGATGTTGAGTGCGTTGGTCAAAGTACCATGTACGGTCTTTGGAATTACTAGTGAACAACTACCATATCGATGTTTTTAGATCTGGTCGGACAATCGATATCTGGATATTTAGATACCAATCATATAACAACGATGTCTGGTTTTTTAGAAGAAAAGTAATAGTAGATTTGAGAGGAAATATGTAATAGATAATATTTTATTGATAATAAATTCCTTAAAGAACACTCTGATAATACTTCTTGAGGTGCATGGCATTCACATTTTGGGGCAGTGGTTGTCGGCCTTTCGGCGCATAATAGTCGGTCGTCCCCATACTCGAGGCCGTGTATGCCCTTCCTAGTTGGGCTAGAACTTCCCGTCCGTTGGGTTAGCCGTGTTTTCAAAAACCCTTATTAGGACTAATTCACCAACATTGAATTCACGTGGCTTTACATTACGATTGTACAAACTTGCCAACCTCTGTTGTTGGTATGATCTTATCTTTTGTCACAGTTGCCACCTCTCGAAGTTTATTAGGCCGTGTCTAAGGTCATGATTCTGACCCCGATGTTTGCTTCCTTAGAAATTTTTCATTCGAAGGGTGGGCATCAATTTCACGTGCAGGATGATGGCCTCGTCCCGGTATGTGAAAATGAATGGTGATTCTCCCATTTATTACGGTTGGTTATCTCTCGACCATAACAATCCTACTGTCCCCAAATCCCTTGAGGCATGAACCCATGTTGAAAATAATAATATTGAGTGAGCAAACCCTTTCGCCTAAAAGATTCCTGCCTCTTGATCTTTTTCCTTCTCTCCCCACATGACTCAGCCGGATTTAGTAGTTTGGCATTTTTAAACTAAAAAAAAGTTGGCCTTTCTGCTAAAATATTTAGAACAAAGGCACTGACAAAAAGGAAAAAGAAATCAATGGAGTTTGACTAGAAAGGAGAGGCCAGGCTTTTGATGACTCAGAAGCCTTGACTGAATAAGCAGAGGGTTTCTCACCCCAAACAGAGGCCTGAGGAAGAATTTGTGATCCAACAGCATAGACCAAGCTGAGGCAGAAACTGAATCACAAAATGAATGGTGTGATGAAATTAAAACTTTTGTTATACCAAACTTCGTATAAAGGGACTCGTAGATGCAGGCTTGACTAAGATCCCTCGAATATTCGTCCATCCACAGCTTGATTCCTTAGCGTGTGAGGATTCCCAGTTTTCTATTCCTATCATAGATCTTCAGGGTGTCAATACTGATGCAATTCCAAGGACCAAACTCATAGAGAAGATTCAAGATGCTTGTGAAACACGGGGCTTCTTTCATATAATCAATCATGGAATTCCCAAGAGTGATTTGGAAGAGATGCTTGCTGCCATACGCAAATTTCATGAGCAAGATGCAGAAGTGAAGAGAAGGTTCTACACACGTGATCTCACAAAAGGTGTTATTCCTATCCAATTTTGATCTGTTAAACTCCACTTAATAGCTAACTGGTGGGATACCTTAGCTCTTGTTATGGATTCTATTCCATCAGAACCTCAATCATTGCCTGCAATATGTAGGTAAGTAAGGACTATATTAACATGTACAGCACTAATCTTGCTAAATTTAGAAGGTCTTAGTCATATGCTTTCAGTTGTGTTATTTTATGTGCTTGATCAATTTGCAAAGACATAGTGAAGGTATACTCAAAGCAAGTGCATAGATTGGGGATGACTCTGTTCGAACTACTATCAGAGGGTATTGGACTCAACACAAACCATCTAAAAGACATGGAATGTGCTGAAAATATTACCACTCTGGGTCACTATTATCCAGCATGCCCTGAGCCTGAATTGACACTGGGCGCCAGAAGTCACTCTGATGCCGACTTCATGACCATACTTTTACAAGACCAACTGGGTGGCCTCCAAGTTATTCATGAGAATCAGTGGATCGATGTTCCCCCCATCCCTGGAGCATTAATAGTAAATATTGGAGATTTTCTCCAGGCAAGTCTACAAATTTACTTCCACTGATCTTGATTTCCATATTAATTATGACTGCCTCGGTTTAGGTGACATGAAATCCAGTAGCCGGTTTGAATGCTTGGCTATTTTTTTGTACGTTTTTCGTGCAGCTACTTAGTAATGACAAGCTTAAAAGTGTAAATCATAGGGTGATTTCAAAGCAAAGCTCAAAATTTCAGTGGCATGTTTCTTTTAGAACCAGATCTTTTGAGCCTGGAGATAATTTAAGATGTTATGGATTAATCAAAGTTGTTAACAGAGAAAATCCTCAGTCTACAAGAAACCATGCCCCAGACTATCTCAAGCACTACTACTCCAAAGGGTCTGGGACTTCTGCACTATCGCATTTAAAGAAATTGTTAAGTTGGCCCATGGGATGTAGTGCCCCAACAAATTTCTAAGCTCTTCCATGCTTAATTATTTAATTTGGACACTCCCTCCTATTTACCTGGTTTGCATTTCAATATGAAATGTTCTTAGCATTCAGAATTTATGGCTGGAACCTGGCGTTGATTTGGAAATCCAAGTGTGATGTAAACTTTCTGCAGATTGCCTTTGTTTTCATTTTGTTGATGATCGACCAAATAGAGGAAGCCTGATATAACATCCCAACATGTAGTTCCATTTTGCTAATATGTGTGCTCATTGAAGTCCTGCTAGGATGTGTGCTGTTGTAGATCATGCAACTATGGTGATAAAATTAAGAAAAAAAACAAGAAGAGAATACAATACCGCAGTTTTACGTAGTTTGAGTATGCCTACATACATGGGAGCAGCGGTTCAAAATTTCACAATCGAAATAGAGTTATATGGAAGGTGTTTCGATAACTTGCTTGGATATAATCAAATTACATATCGTACCGTGGGGGCTTCACCTCCAACCTATTATTTTGTTCCGCTCCAGCACTTGCCCCCTTTTACTCTCAATATAAGCCACATGCCATAACATGTGCTTATTTAGAAAGTCTAATATAAGGAGATGAATGTATGATAAGATCTATACTTCACCATTACTTCTTTTATATAATATTCACAAAGGATCCATCGGAAAGAATTTGCATCTTCTTGGTATATACATCACGGCTCCATGTCATCTCAATTTCTTATTTAAAAGAAGCATGTACATAGTATGCATATCAACTTGTTCTGGAAATACCATTTCTCAATTTAGTTATGTAGTCACAGCTCATCTCTTTTGTTTAACAACTTTACAAAGAAAAAAAAGCAGCCAAGGAGACTATCAAAGGAATACGGATTTCACCAAACAGGCGGTTTTTCTATCCAATTTTGATCTATTTCAAGCACCAGCAGCTACTTGGAAAGATTCCTTTTCTTGTATTCTTGCTCCTAATCCATCAGAACCAACAGATATGCCACGGCAGTACGTAGGTATGTTGTCAGTCATATTAACATTTACAACTTACCGTAACTAACCTACTTTCAAATACTGCCATTACATGTGCTTGATCCGGTTGCAGATATATAATATTGGAATACTCGAAGTAAAGATGTTGGCTAATACCCTGCTTGAATTAGTCGCAGAGGCTCTTTGCCTCAATTCAAACCATTTGATACACGGAATTTGCTAAGGCGCATTTTAGCTGTCAAAACTTCCTCATGCAGTTAGTCCAAGTTTTTGGTGAGCTTTTCACCTCTGTTTTTATTTATTAATCAATCACGTATTTACTTGTTTTTCTTATGGATCTAGAGGGACTGAACTCCATTCTATCTCAACAAAAATTGATTTCTTCAATATACCAAATGATTCATACTTTGTTTTATTCTTTCAATTTGTTTAAATGAGGTATTTATTTTGATTTTTTTATAAAGAATAGATTTATTAAGTGAAAGGATGATTTTGCGTATTTAGATCAAGTTGATAATTTTATTCCATTAATGTTTCAAATGGGCCCTGGCCACCTACATGTGGAGAGATGGAGTGAGCAAAATTTTTCCTTCTCCCCACGTGACTCAACCAGCTGTTGTAGTTTGACATTTTCCAACTAAAAGAAGGTTGGCCTTTGTGCTAAAATAGTTAGAACAAAGCACTTACAAAAAGGAAAAAAAAATCAATGGAGTTAAATATTGCGAGAATAACAAAAGGATGGGAAGAATGCAAGTCATATCTTTGTTCAATACTTATCCACAATATCTATTACAAAAGCAATGGAGGAAAAGAAAGAAGAAAACCCTACAAACATAAAGATAAAGATATTATAACACAAAAGACTATTATACCCTTAAATGATAACAATATAAAATAACCCCTTTTTATTTAAAAAAATATGAGAGCTTGACTGAAAGGGTGAACCTGAGCTTTTAGTGACTCTTCTGCCTTTAATGATAAGCCTCCTGGTTTCTCTCCTCCAAACACAGGTATCATTTCACGGAGGAAAATTTGTAATCACCAGCATGAACCAAGCTGAGGCAGAAATTGGATCCTGCGAAATGAATGGTACGCTGAAATTAAAAGCTTTTGATGATACGAAACTCGGTGTAAAGGGGGCTCTGGGCGCGAACTTGACAAAGATCCCTCGTATATTCATCCATCCACAGCATGATCTCCACGATGGGTCTAAGCTTGTGAGGATTCCCAGTTTGATATTCAATCATGAATCTTCAGGCTGTCAGTACTGATTCAAATTTAAGGCCAAAGCCATAGAGAAGATCCAAATCTTGTGAAACATGGGAGCTTCTTTTCAGATTGTCAACCATGGAATTCCCAAGACTGATTTGGAAGAGATGCTTGCTGCCATACGTAGATTTCATGAGCAAGATGCAGAAGTGAAAAAGGAGTTCTATACACGTGATCTCAGAAACAAGACGTTATTCCTATCCAATTTTGACTTATTCCAAGCTCCCGTAGTCAGCTGGAGGGACACCTTCGCTCTTGTTATGGATTCAATTCCACCAGAACCCGAATCATTGCCTGTAATATGTAGGTATGTAAGGACTATATTGCATATATACCTCTAGAATCATGTTCCTGTTTTTTAAAAACTGTTGTGAGAATAGTTTTGAAAAATTAGAAACACAAAACAGTGTTTTCTTAAAACTATTCTTATTGTGTAAAAATTAGTATTTTTCTGTGTTCTTTGTAGTTTTAGAATTAAAAAAAAAAAGAGTAAACCAACCATTTTCCTTGTTTTAAAAACAGAAAACAGTTTTAAAAATATAAATCAAATATAACCGTGGCAGTCAGTTGTGTCATTATATGTGATCAACTTTATAGAGACATAGCAATGGTATACTCAAGCCTTCCAATGCATTGATTGGGAATTACTCTGTTCAGACTACTGTCAGAGGGTATTGGACTGAATCCAAACCATCTTAAAAGACATGGGAATGTGCTGAAGTTACCATTCTTGGTCAGTATTACCTTATGCCTTGCCTAAGCCTGAGAATTGACACTGGGACCAGAAGCCACTCTGATGCTGACTTCATGACCATACTCTTACAAGACCAAATTGGTGGCCTCCAAGTTCTTCATGAGAACAGTGGGTTGATGTTCCCCCATCCCTGGGTACTAATAGTAAATATTGGAGATTTTCTCCAGGTAGTCTAAATTCCACTAATATTGAGTTACATATTAATCATGAAATCCAGTACCAGGTTTGAATGCTTCAGAATTTCTTGTTTTTTTATTTTTTTTGTGCAGCTTCTTAGCAACGACAAGCTTAAAAGTGTCAATCATAGGGTAATTGCAAAACAAGAAGGCCCAATTTCAGTGGCATGTTTCTTTAGAACAAGATTTTTTGAGCCAGGAGATGATTTGAAGTGTTATGGAGCCAGTAAGGAAGTTGTTATCAGAGGAAAATCCTCCAATGTACAGAAACCACTGCCCAGGACTTTCTCAAGCACTACTATAAAAGGGTCTGGGGCTTCTGCATTATTGCATTTGAAATTGTAAAGTTGGGCACGGGGTTTAATTTGCTTTGGGAACCCGAAAACTGGCAGCTGTATGTCAAAAATATGGGGTGTATTGCCTTAAGTTTCGGATTAAACTACATTTTTTTTGAAAAAAAAATTACAAAATTATGTGGTATGTGTTTATTCTTGTAGTTTAGTGCGTTTGGGTAGTATGGGTGCAGGTTGGGCAAATGTTATTTGTTCTCAACAATGTCGATACTGGTTTGTACGATCTTGGCGGAGGCGTCGGTAGAGCGGCGTGAACGCAGGAAAAATGGAGTCCAACGGTGATGTGCCGGTCGCCTTTTTCGATGCTTAAGTTAGCAAAAGGATGGCCAGATGAAGGAATTAGTCTGTAGTTAGGATTGCATACACGTCCCACGTGGGGGTTTTACATTTTATATCTACGATATCTCATGGTTTTGGAAAGATAATCATGTGATTTTTACGATATAATCTATCTTTCCGTATTAGAGACCGATTCTCTTTGATTCTTGGAGAGATAATATCACCAATATAACGATAAAGTTCTTATTCCCTTATCAAAAGTAGAATTAACCGCTATTTAGGATTATTGTTTTTGAGACATCTTAAATTTAAGAGATCCTTGGATAAATATCTTGTAAGCGTGGCGCCATTAGGGGACTTGGGATTCTAGACGCCCGGCCTTAAGTCTCCCGTTCGGAATAGTTCGTATGGTTTTAATGTAGCAATTTATTTTATGGGCCATATTGGAGTTTGAGCCCAGGAATGATGGGCAGTGCAGTCTTTGGGCACTTGGCGCCAATCGCGCTCACAATGCCCTCCTTTTTCGTAGAATATCGTGTCTTTTTAGGCGGGGAAAAATACTTGTGTTTCAGGATCCACCGTGTGGGAAATTGGAGGTGATTAATGTGCATATGTTCCAATGCGCATATTACCAGGAAATTCCATGTTTCAGATGATGTATTTAATGCGCGCTTTGAATCTATTTTTATATATATATATATGATGAAGTAAGTTTAAGCGAAATCATGAGATTTAGGCTGATTCCTGTTCGTAGCTTATCCCTCCATGAATTCTTCTTTGGGTCAGTGAAGGTGGAATGATGGTGGGTGTTCGAAGCCTTTACGAGTTGTTTATTAAGCTCATGGATATTGTGTGTTTGAAAGATGGTTATGTGTTGACCCATCAAGCTGTCCCTAGGCAGAGAGACCTAACCGCGGTAACATCCTGCTTTTTATAACTCTTTGCTAGGCGTTGTGTTGATGGTGGAGGTCATGGATAGAGGGACTTGATTATCTTTGTGCCCTTCTTTCGAGTTTGTGCTAAGGCTAGGTGCCTTTTACGCTAGCGCCTTTTGGGGTTGCGACGTCGGCGCAAAGCTAAGAGGAAGGAGATTCCAAAGCCAGGATAATGTATATTCTTCTTTTCTTGTGATTTCCTTTCTTCACTTCTTCCCTCTTCCATTTTGTTCATCTCTTCCTTTTCTAATACCTTTTTTTTTTTTTTTGTAATCGGCCTAGTATGTTTACTTGGATACCCTTATGAGTGGATCCATAAGGTTGCTTGAATCGTTTGTCTTGATTTTGTAATGCCAACTCTTGCGAATTTATTTTGGCATATTCTTATGAGATTGGTTTTTGGGCATATTGAGTGCATCGAGGTTTTCTATTTCCATTCTTTCTTTGTATCACTATCTGGGGGTTTAGCCATTTAGGGTTGGCTCCTGAGAAGCCTCTATTGGTTTTTAGAGATGAGTTTTCATCTTTCCCGAACAAGGTTATCCGCTAGGCTCTTCGTGGTTAAAAGGCTCGATTTTCTGATGGACAAGCCCAAGGGCCCATCAGCTAGACGGATCTAGGCCCATAGGGCCCATTTGTCTTTTCCATGCTCTAGAAGATGAAACCTTTTTGTGAATACTAAGTGTTGGGGAGAAGAACACCCCGGATGTTGTGGCTATTCCATTGGGCGCATTTGTACTTTTACCACATGTCTTTACACCTACAGAGTAGGGGTTCGAATAACTTATTTTCTTACGTCGAAAAACTAGCACACTTGAAATCCCTCTTATCCTTGTGGCATTCTAAAGTTTTATTGAAGGAGCCGTTTGGGAATCCGGTCGTCTTTGATCTTACGGTTGGTTTTCTTTGCCTTTGGTTTCGTTTGTGTATGGTTATCGATAGCCTTACTTTTGTTAACGCGCGTTCTTCAGTCGCCGATAGGTTTCCGGGGATAGAACCGCACGTGGGGTTTTAGGATGCTGGCTGGGGTACCCCAGTAGGCTTTGCAAAACTTGAGTTTCGGTCATGTTGTCGCTTTGTGGTAGGGTGTGCTCAGGGTTGATCTCCCATTTTTCTTTCTTTTTTTCATCTTGCGGGAATGGCTAGAAGGTCAGAAGTGGCTTCCACCAATTAGGTTGTCTTGGGGAGAGGGCCCACTCGGGATGCCTTCTGCAAGCTTCGTCTCTTCCATGTCCATTGGAGGAGTTGAGATCCTTTGCCAAATTCGTCGCATTAGTTTAGACTTCTCAAAGCGTTCGGCTACCTCTGATTGTAGGAGAAGCTAATAGTGTTGTCCTATATTACACGGGAGCAATTAGTGGTGGACTTCACTTCACGTTTCATCACTGGTGAAATAGTTTCTTCATGTCTCCCGGGCGCCTCACTGGTGGAGATTTGTTTTGTTTACATGCTAAAGCTTAGGATTGGGGGTAGGTTGTTGATGTCTACTCACAATCCAAAGCTTTAAATAGTAATTGGCCTCCATGACTCCCCAGGCGGCGAAGGGGTTGTCTTGGTCGAGGAGCCCATGGTATGAGATGCCGTCTCTCGGGCTCCTTTGGCGATGAATCAGTCCTTGAGTTCACGGGTTTATTTTAACTAGGTTGCAACTCGTGTTTTCTTTGGGTGGTTTGTGTATTAACATGCCTACCTTTTCTTGATGTTGACCCAATTAGCGCGGGCGAGGAGGCCGACTAGTAAACTGGATTAAGAAGGTTGGCTTGGAGAACATCAGGCAACTGCTGGAGATAACGGAAGTAGAGTGTAACCATGAGCTTCTACTTACGGCTAATAATTTACGAGAGTTTAGTGGTAACTCTTTCCCTTATATCATTCCCGTCATTCCCTACTCGTTACTGGTTGAGGTCATTGAGGGGGAGCATTTCGTTCTTGCCGATCTCCTCAAGTTGGTCCGGGGCAGCTCCTCACAGGCGATCTCTGCTTATGAGGGTCAAGCGGAGGTTGTTGCAAGGACCATAGTGAGTTATGTCCGTGTTACCCAGCCTCGGAGTCCACGGCTGCCGCAGGCCCGACCCAGAAGAGGGAGAAGAGGGCTCATTAAACAAGAGCGGCCAAACCTTAGGGTTAGAAGATTCCCCATTAGATTGGGCCAGAGTGGTCGAGGTGAAATCGCCAAGGAGGAAGAAATGTTCAGCTTGGCCGTTGGGTTTGTTGCACGGATGCAAAGTGATCAGCGACCCTGGAGGGTGAGGCCACCTCTATTTCTAGAGAGAAGCGACCTAGAGTCTCGGCTTCAAATGAGGGGACTTAGAAGGGTGGTCGCGGTCTTAAATAATCCCTCAAACCAAGCTTCTGATGACCAACCGACCTTGGGAGATTGGCCTTGTAGCGTCCATTGCACTACCAATACTTTTACTTTTAAGATATATTCAAACACCAATACAAATACAAATACGTTTTCAATACCGTAGCTTTATGCTACTCTTGCTCTGATACCAAAATAATTGTAACACAATTTTCTTTTATAACCAATTTAGCTGTGGCTCTAATGCAAAATAAATGTAAAGTCAGCGCTATAGCATGAATACAAATCGTTTTTTTTTTTCGTATGTTGTGAATATATAATAATATCACATCAAAACATTTCGCGGTAGGCCCATCATTTTAGGATAAATCCACATTTGTACAATATGGCATTATATGCCCTTTTCAATCCATCATTTAAAATATCTCGAGTTTTCAATATCAAAACATTTACAAAATAAAATCGAGTTTATACAAAATTGTCAAATCCATTTCATGAATGCATGGTGGATCTTTACTTTAACACATGAGCTTTAGCGTTGACTTTAAATCTCTGCGGTGTTTGTCCTCGTACATATTCCTCGATACTACTTGGAGTAATAGCAATATTACGCGTTTTCATGCTGATGGTTATCGGTCTCTTGTTCATTTAAATCAATTCATGCTATGTTTATAAAACAATATTTTTGTACATTTTTCCAATGACCAATGCAGTACAATACATGCATGCATACATACACATACATACATACATACATACATATACATACATATATATATATATATATATATATATATATATATATATATATATATATACTCTCTATTCATTTCATTTGCATTCAATTACAATTTATTGTTGGTCATCTCAAGTTATGCAATTTCATACGCACTAAATCATTTAAATAACAAATCATGCGGTTTTCAATCTGTATCATTTTGCCCTTGCTCCCGAATTTAACCTATGCTTTACGGTGCATAGGATAACGAATCCAGCGGCATGGTCCATTTGTCTTTTGCATCTTAGGTATAAAAGCAGTTTTTATAACACAATATGGTCTGTTAGAATTTGTATTTGGTTATTTAAACCTAGATTTAGGAGCCTTAGAGCTACAATTTGCTCCTAGTCCCTTCTATACATTTGTATCTCTAGATCTTATGGTTCTTTACCAATTGGAATCACTCAATTTGGATGATTATAACTTAACCTATAGTCTAAACAAGAACAGGGTTTTTAAAAAAATTTGACAGTAACTCCTTTGAAACCTCATTATTTCCTTTATACACAAAAATTTCTCAAAACAATCCACAATCAAAACAACCAAATACAACTTAGAAACCCCCAAAACTTGTTTACAACCAATAAAAACACTTTCATACAAAATTTTGGGAGTTCCATCAACGACTCAAAGAAAGAAAAGTTGGGACTGGTTTCTCACCTTAATCTTTTGATTCTTCAATACCCAAGCATCGCTTCTTCCATGATCCTCTTAAACTCTTGGTTGCTTGGAAAATCACCAATCTCCTTTCTCCTGGCCACAGCTCTCTCTCTTTCTCTCTCAAAACAAAATGCTCAAATGTGAAAATGGCTTTCTAAGACCAAAATTGGTCTTTAATCCCGTCATGGCTGGAGCCATGTTTGCTTCTCCATTAATTCCCATTTCTCATTTTTTCCATTTAACACTTCATTTCACTTTCATTTCAATTTCATTCATTTTATTCACATTTTCACATTACATATCATTTAGAACCATTGGGTCCCCATTTGACATTTTACTAAATTTATTTGGCTCTGTAAAATTTACGGAATTTTATCATTTTCATTTTTAGTTATTTTAAACGTCGGAGAAAAATATAATTTAATTTATTTTACACCTGAACATGTTATAAAATTGTTAAAAGGTATTTTCAGGGCGTTATAGGCCTTCTGATTAGTGTAAAACTCATCTATGTTTTGAGTTTATTTCACATGCTACTTTGAGCATTTTATATCCATATTCATGTAAAACTCACAACATTTCCTCTTAACTTGGTTTTGTAGGATTCTCGATGAAAAGCAAGTGATTTGGCAAGAAGTGAGCAATATATTTCCAAACGAAGAGTCAATCGGGTGTCTCACATCGCACCATCGGGAAGATGAATTTTATGTACGGATGGAATATCATATGGTTGAATTCCCCGTGGTTTTATTCTTCATTCAAAGATTTTTCCAACAACACAGCACACGCCCAAATCCGAGTTCAAACGAAGAAGTTATGTCATCGATAAGTTGGAGAAGAACTCAAGTCCTTGAGTAGATTTTGTTGCGACTGAGGTAGCAACAAAACTCTGTCGCGATAAACCCAGGTTTTGTCGCAGCGGAGTTAACAACAAACTCTATTGCAGCAATCCCATGTTTTTAAGTAGTGAGTTAGCAGCAAAACTCTATCGTGACAAACCCGGGTTTTGTCACGATGAGTTAACAAAACTCAGATCACGACAAACCCGGACTTTTCTTAGTGATAAGGTTAGCAATAAACTATGTCATAACAAACCCAGATTTTGTCGCGACAGAGTTAGCAAAAAAACTTTGGACCTGACCAGAAAGCCCCGAAAACAGCTATTTTGGACTGTTTTCAATCCCATTTCACCCTATGACCATAAATACTCGTTTTTTAGGTTCTTAGGGTAACGAGGAAGTGGGAGAACACCTCTCATGGGGTTTCTCTCTCTAAACTGCCCATTTTTTTTAGTTTTGCTGTGATCTTAGAGTAGTTTTAGAGTAGATTTTTATTTGTATTGAAGAGATTTCGATGTTGTACATCAGAGATTCATATTTCATTACTGTTCAGACAAAGATTGAAACTAAAATCTATTTTTTTTCTCTCATTCCTTATCTCTTGATTTCTTTCTTCGTTTTTCTTACTTGCTGCTTGATTGGTGATGGTGGAATCCGGTAATGGGGCATTAAACACCCTCTAGGGGTGGGGATTAATTGATGAACATTCGAATTTGCAGATTCTCTGTTCTTGTGTGGGTTTGAAAACTGAATTTATATAATTGGTATTCTTCATATAATTACTTGTTCGGAATATTAGTAGCTTATACCCAGAAAATAGTTGTATCTTTGCTCTGATTTTCAAGAGGCCCTCTGAGTGACACAGAGATGGAGATTCCTGTGAGTAAAGAGCAGTAACTTGGGGGTATGTTAGACTAATATTATGTAACTAATGAACTCTAAAAGATTAATTTGATAGATCGCTGAATTTACTCATGGTGAGGATTAATTAGATGGTGTATCAATTTAATGTTAAGGTCTCACCTCACATTGATAAGTATTTTCGATCCGTGTTAGCATAGATCTAATCAATGAGAGAAAACTTTATTAAGATTTGATAGTTGAGGTACCAATTATATTGGAGAAGGCTTGCATTATCTGTCTATAGAAGCAAGTGTGATCCTAAGATTTGGGTGTAGAGAAGTACTTAAAGGAAAAATATCAAATCTTAGAAAAAAGATTATATTCTACAAGTAACTAATTAGACTCATGTCTCACGAAAGGAACATGGATCTCCTAGTAGTGAAATGTATGGTGTATGGAAATCTGAGCTATACTACATTGCTCTTGGACAAATCCATTCAACTCCGTATTGGCTTTCAAGGAAATGCAAACTTTGTAAATAATTATCCCCATCTCTAGTGCCTCTCTTCATACCTTTTAGAGATTAAGTAGTTGTTTTATTTGGTAGATTTAGGATTTGTTTTAAATCATTTTTTATTTCAATTTAATTGATTTTATTCCACATCTTATTTGGTCGCCTAAATAGTTAAGAGCCCTTGTAATCGGGGTGATCAAATTCCAATTAGAGAGAACCTCCAATCATCGTGGGTATGATATCCAGACTTTTAGATTCTACTTTATTACTTGTATGACCCATGCACTTGCGGAAAGGGGACGAGTGTTGGTAATACTTTTCACTTCAGTTTTTGAGTACGCTTACTTTTGTTTCAAATCGGTTTTTCGGTGTTACCACATTCCTCCCTTGGCCATATTTTCATATATAGTGCATAGTTTGGTCTTAACAAGTTTTTAGCGTCGTTGTCAGGGACTTTAGTTAGTCTTTGGTAGTCGTGTCAGAAATTTGGTCAACACCTGTCGAGGCTAATACACCTTTGGATGAGGGGTTTCCAACTGCAAGCCCTAGAGATGTTGAAGAGGTTGGGATGGATCCCCCATCAAGGGTAGTTATAGCTCAAACTTTGCTCAAGTCACCGTGCCAAACCAAGTAAGAAACGGTATTGAGTCTTGAAGTAGTATATATGGTCCGCCACTAAAGAGGGTTCATCCCTCGACAAATATGGAGGTTCTGGGTCTCGAGGACGTGTTGAAAATTATCCACCGCTGGAACCCCTTCAACCAAGAGGAATCCCCAGTTATGCATATGCGTGACCTTTATCGACCTTTTCACTGGGTACCAGTGGCGACTGCTCAGCGGTATACCATTATGTTTCTGCTCATATGGACGAGGCCTTCAGGTGTAGTTGATGATGAGATGTTCATCGTAGCCACAACTTCCCGCACGATTCGGCGAGAGCGGTAAGTGTTGATTTTTAGTACGTGGCTACCAGTATTGCCTAGTAGTTTCTTCCTAACCTTGCTCTTTTTTAGGTTATGACGACCATCCAGCTATGGCTCCTGCTTCCAGAGTTTAGTCCCGCTTAGATGAGTTGAAACTACGGCTTTATGCCTAGTCGGCCGCTTCACATCATCAAACTTTGAACAGTTCCCTGGCTAAGGCGAAGTCTTCGGAAAAGCATTGGGAGAGGGAGGTCAAAGACGGCATGGCACGCGTTATTCAGGCAGAGAAAGAGAGAGATAAGGCTAAACAAGAAGCCAAAGCGTCTTAGTTAGTGGTTGCGTCAGCGGGAGACGTCAAAGCTAGGGCAAAAGTTGACTTGACTAAGGCTCTAAATTCTTTGGCAGGCTGGAAGAGGCTGGGTGCGAGGTCAAAGGGGTGAGGTTGCCCGCTTGGCGAGCGAGGAGCTCGCCCGAGAGGCGGGTGAGTGTTGATTTTAAGACTCGAGGCATCCAAAGCTGAGGTGTCTTCCCTTCATGCCCAAGCCCCGGACAAGGATGGGGAAGACATGAGGAGAAGGACTACAGGGGATCTCGGTACGATCTTTTCTTATGGTTATGGATTCGCTGGCATTTAAGAACAACATCTGCGGTGGCCGGCGGAGAGATCTCCCACCGGGCGACATGCGACTCTGAAGCGCACTTCTTCTAGAATTCTTTGTCAACCCAAGGTGCCCCCTAACCCCAGCAACCATCGAGGCCAAAGACGCCGAAGCAGATCAAGGCGAGGCGGTCGAAGACTCGGAGGGGGTGTTGCTGCCAGGGAATAGAGTTTTCTTTCATATGTTAGCTTGGACCTTTTTTTTTTTTTTTTTTGGGAAATTTTGCAAGTGGCTTCATTTAGCCCTTAGTACATATATACTTTATTTGTAATCTCTGGCGATACTTAGCTCATTTTAGTGAGATTTGAAAATGTTAGCAAGGCATGAGCCATGTTTGCTCAAAAACTCTAGTAGGATGGTGACCATGACTAGAGAGTGCCAACCAGATAACAACTGTATCTGGATATTTAAATACCATCCAGACAACAACCGTCTTTGGATTTTTGGATGTCAGCCGGACAATAATCGTATATGGTCTTTAGATACCAGTCGAACAACAATCGTATCTGGATATTTGGATGCTAGCGATTATGGCTAATATCTGGTCTTTGAATGCTGACCGGACTGACAACATATCACGGTCTTTTTAGACGCAGTAGGACAACAATCGTATTTAGATATTTAGATGTCAGCGGGACCCAACAAGCAGTATCTAGTCTTTAGATCACCAGTGGACAACGACCCATGTCTGGATATTTGATGCAGTGGTCGACAATAAATATACGATCTTTAGATACTAGTGAACAACTACCATATACGAGGATATTTTTAGATGCCCGGTCGGACAACAATCGTATCTGGATATTTAGATGCCAATCATATAACGCGTTATCACGGTTTTTAGAAGAAGTAATAGTAGATTTTGAGAGGAAATATGTAATAGATAATATTTTATTGATAATAAATTCCTTAAAGAACACCTTCTTTGATAATACTTCTTGAGGTGCATGGCATTCCACATTAAGGAGCAGTGGTCATTAAGCTTACTCGGCGCATAATAATCGGTCGTCCCTACTCGAGCCACCGTGTATGCCCTTCCTAGTTGGGTTGGAATTTCCCGTCCGCTGGGTTAGCCGTGTTTTCAAAAACCCTTCTTAGGACTAATTCACCAACATTGAATTTACGTGGCTTTACATGCCAGTTGTGCAAACTTTCCAACCTCTGCTGGTATGATGCTATACGTACAGTTGCCACCTCTCGAAGTTTGTCAGTCGTGTCTAGGTCCTTGATTACGGCTTCAGTGTTTGCTTCCTTAGAAATTTTCATAAGAAGGGTGGGCATCCCAATTTCCGTGGGGATGATAGCCTCCATCCCGTATGTGAGGGCGAATGGTGATTCTCCCATTAATACGGTTGGTTGTCCTATAGGCCATAACAATCCTAGTAACTCTTCTACCCCATTTTCCTTTGGGTGAATGTGGCGTTTTCAAGGCGACGAGTGTTTTGTTAGGCTAAACCTGCGTGGTCGTTGCTGCGAGTCTGGAGTGAGGTGGAGTCTAGGTTTTTTATTTTAATTCATTCTGGAAGTTCCTATATGCCGGCTACAATTGGTTGGGTATCCGGGTCTGCTCACAATATTTTTACGCATGAGATTGAGCGACTTCCTTTTCTTTTTTGGTTCTGAAGGTTTTATTACTCTATCCATTTGCATGAAGTAGTCGATGGCGATACTAACAAACCTAGCCACAGTCGGGGCAATAGGCAATGGCCCAACTATGTCAATACCCCACTGAGCGAAGGGCCAAGGGCTTGTTATGGTTGTTAAATCTTGAGTCGGGAGTTTTAAGACGAGGGGCCTATGCTGCGTGATCACATTTGTTCTAACATAGGCGGCGACATCACATTGCATAGTCGGCGGTGCGCCTTAGGTGTGGGATCTAAGTGCCAATGTCCTACCGCTTGGATGATTCCAGCATATCCTATCGTGGAGTTGGGCCTATATGTACTGTCCCTGTTTTTGAGTTAGGCATTTGAAATAAGGTCCGCCTAGAGTTGCTTATCTGTTGACCTTAAATAGGGAGAGTAGAACACTTGAACTTGGATCTCGTGGGCCCCGATTCTTTTAATCGGCGGTTCCTCGAACTTAGTCTGGAGACTACGAGTCATCCCACGAAGGACGCTGTTTCATCTACTTCATTATCCGGGTTAAGCGTTGATCAAGCGACTCTAGCTTATAGTATACGGGGAGGAGCACTATCTCTTTTATTGGTAAGGATGCAACTATGGCAGCCAAAGCGTCCACCTTTTCATTATAGCTTCTCGGGACATGCTCCAACCGCCAATCCGTAAATCTTCCCAACCATAGGTTGATCAAACTCACATACTTTGTGATGGCTCGCACCCCCGTACCCGACCCGAAGGCCAAACTGGATCGGGATGCGATCCTCTTTTCGAATCCAATTCCTTTTTCTTTTGTTAGTAAAACACATTTCCAATGCTCATTTTGTAAAGGATATTTATCTTTATGAAAATATATTTGTATATACTAATTCAACTTAAAGAGGGCCCGTCATTTTGTTTTAAATACACATTTTCCATTAAATATGGCATTACAATGCCCATTTAGTCCATTACCACCTTTATACATTCACGACATTATAATAGTTTTCAATGCAAATTATTTACAAAAAAATCGAGTTTGTACAAAGTGTGATATATTTCATGAATCACGAGAATTCGAGCTTTACTTCAACTCCGTGAGGCCTAGACGTTGACTCTGAATTGTTGCCGTCTTTTCCTTCATACCTGTTCACTCAGTACCTGAGCGATGATAAAATAACTCGCTAAGCATTTTCATGCCTAGTGGTTCTATACAGTTCTCTCTTCATTTCAGTTTAAGTAAATCATGCATTTTTCTAAATCGATGCCTTTGTATAATTTTTTCAAAGCGATACAATACATATATGTATATTTTCATTTCGTATACATTCAAATTACAATTCATTAGTCATTTCCAATCATGTAGTTTCATATCACGATAAATCATTCAAACACAAATCATGAATTTCACAATTTTTCTTTTCATTTTGGCCCTTAAGCGATTGTAACCCATGCTTCGATTTTCAAAGGATGTGAATCCCACCCGACCGCGGTCTGTTAAGAACGCGGGCGGTATAAAAAAGGTTTATAACATAGTGCGGTCCGTAAGGCTGGCGGCGGTTATTAAAAATCATTTGCCATTGAACACTCACGAATCTTGTCTGCTAGGCTATGGATCGAGTGATACATCATTCACGTTCGGTAGCGATCTTTGCTCATTTGACCCTTATTGGTTTCTCAGTAATAGCCAGCTAACTTCAATTTAGCGGTCAACATTCTATTAAGGCGCTCAAATCATTCATAGCAATTTTCAATAGTGTATATACATTTATGTCCAATACTTGGTTTCCCGATACTCGACAATTTTTCATGTGCAATTCATTTCACAATCAGTTGTATCAAATCAATTTAAAACAAATCAATATGCAATTTATCGCAATTCATTTCAATAAATACACTTATTTCATAATTCTTCAAACATTATAGAAACATAGAGAGAGAAGTGGAGAACAAATTAATTCATTTATGGCTCAAACGGAGCACTCATGCATATTCATATAAAACCTTTTAGATTTATTTTGTCAAACAAAACACAAAACGGAAACGAGGAAGGAAGTGTGAAGAACAAACCCAAAAAGGTTGTTGCTCTTCGATTCCTAATCTCGGTATCCCGTTCTTGGGTCAAGCTTCCTTGTCACCAACCCCTGATCCATCACAAATATGTCACTATCAAAGAACAACCGCGGAAAAAAATCAGTTGTGCATTCTAGGATTTTTTGGTTAGGGTTGATGTGCAATACACCTTCACTTGAACAATTTTCTGAAACATGGAGCCATATTTGCTCATGATTCCTTCAAAGAAAATGATAGCTCTATGAGTCTATTTTTAGTAGAAGGTGGAATCATCTCATTTGGATCCCCCCAAACTCAAGTTCTGACATTTTAATATCAAGCGAAATTGGTAATATTTATTCATTTCGATTCTCTCTTGTTATTCTCGATTTCGAGGGTCTTAACTCCATAAATTGATAATGGTTCTTCCCTACTCATTACAGGCTTCATGGATCTTAGGTTCTTCTCGAATTTGGATCACCAAAACTCAAGTTATTCCATTCACATCAGAATACTCTAATTTCCAAGCGAGTCGGATTGTTCTTGCACATAGCTCCACTTTGTGGTTTACGGAACTTTAGGGTTACAAGTGCATACACTTCCTTCAATTAAATTATTCCCCTAAGTATTGTTTGCATAATTTTGAATTACTCAATGAATGAAACTAAACTTGCTCCAACACCCACAATGACTACACACAAAGAGTATACCCATCGGCTCCCGAACTCACCTTTAATCCCATATTGAGGCCTTAGAGCCTACAATTTTCTCCTAGTGCCTTCTATACATTTATAGCTCTAACACTTATGGTTCTGTACCATTTGGAATCACTCAATTTAGATAATTGTAACTTAACTTATAACAAAAATAAAAACAAGGGTTTTGAAATTATTTTGACAACTCCTTTGAAACTTCATCATTTCTTTTAAACAAAAATTCCTCAAAACCAATCCTAACCCAAAATCACTTTGAAACTTAACCCAAAACAACTCCAAAATTGATCTACAACCAATCAAAATCACCTTTACATAAAGTTTGGGTTTTTCCCCAAATCCAAAATCATCAAAGAGGGAGTTAGGGTTAGTTTTCTTACCTTAGCTCTCTTCAAATCTTCTCTTTCTTCTTGCTTGAACAAAGATAGACCAAGTGGAGAGAACACACAAATACCTTCTTCTCCCAAGCCCTAGCTCCTTCTCCCTTGCTAACTCCTCTCAAACGTGAGTGCCCCGAATGGGCATTCCATGGGCTCCACTAGTCTTTATTCTCATGTCATGTGTAATGTATACATGTTTTGGCTACTTACATTAATTGGTTTCTCATTTAAAGCCTCATTTTCACTTTCATTTCCACTTCCATTCCATTTTCATTTATACTTTGACACTTACATTACTCATTTATGACCCTTAGGTCCCTCATTTGACATTTTTACAAATTTATTTGTCTATAAATTCGGGTTTTTATCATTTTTCATTTTTAGCCATTTAAACGTTGAAAAAAATATAATATAATTTATTTTACACCCTGAACATGTTATAAAACTGTTAGGATATTTTCAGGGCGTTACAACTTTCCCCTCCTTAAAAGCATTTCATCCTCGAAATAACCTTCTTTGAACAGTTAAGGGTATGGTTGCCACATAACTTCTTCGCTTTCCCACGTGGCTTCCTCGGTCTTGCGGTTTCTCCACAGCACTTTTACAAACGGAATTCGCTTTTTCCACAACTCTTTCACTTCTCGAGCGAGATCTCCTCTTTGGCTCCTCTTCATCGTCGAATCAGGTCTAAAAGCTCAATTGTCTCAGAAGGTACATGTGATGGTCGACACGTACCTCCTCAACATTGACACGTGGAAAACATTATGAATCTTTTCCAACTCTAGAATTAACTTAAATCTATACATGCCCTTGGACCCTTTCTCTATCACCTCATATGGCCTAATGAACTGGGGCTCAACTTTGCCTTTTTCGAACCTCTGGCCTTCTTTGAGCGTACTTTCAAAAACACTTTTTCACTTATCTCATATCAAATATCCTTTCTTCTCATGTCGGCATAGGATTTTTGTCTATCAGTGGCCACTTTAAATCTTTCTCTAATCATTTTCACTTTTTCCTCGGTTTCTTGAATCAAATCGGGGCCAATTATCTTCTTCTCGCTTAACTCGGTCCAACACAATAGTGTTCTGCATTTTCTTCGGTAGAGAGCCTCATAAGGCGCCATTCCAATACTCGATTGGAGCTTTTTACAAATTCCAACACTGGGAATATGTCTATCCCAAGTACCCTCCTAATTCGATCACCGGCTTCTTATACTTCCAACACTTTGATCACTCTTTCCTGTGTCCATCCCAGCCCTCAGTTGGGAGCGTTGTATTGAAATTTAGTCAGTTACTTGAAACCTATTGCAACTTTCCCAAATCTCAAGGGTAGAGCCTCGAGTCTCTATTTGGAAATGATCAATATTGGAATCCCGTGTAATGAACTATTTCCTTTATGTGGCTTTTTAATAAGGCTTGTCTAGTGAATGATCGGTTCTCAGCGGTAGGAAGTGAGTTGACTTGGTCGTGGGTTTCCTTGACCAAACCGAGATCATGCTTTCTTCTTGTCTGATGGCTTGATCACAAAATCCATTTGTGATTCGGTCCCATTTCCCATTCGGGTATCCTAATAAGGTATACTTGATTAGAAGGAACCGGTGTTCGACTTTCACTTTCGACACCATACACGGTCATAAATTAAAACATCTCTTTTCATTTCGGACCACCCGGTGTAAAGTCTTTAAATCCTAATACATCTTTGTGCTGAGGGTGCATAGCAAGCGATCCCTTTGTGTACCTCTTCAAGAATCGTTTCTTCAATTCATCATCATTAGATTTACCTGAGCCCGATCTCGATAGTAGAAGAATCCATCCTCTTTATTCTGTAGCTTCAGTTTCTTTCTCTACTGTTACAGTTTACAAGCTTTGCTGCAATTTTCTCTCGTAATCTTTGCATTACCTCGAGCACTCGATTTAACAAATCTGGTTTTGCTATCAATTCTGCCACCATTGCATCGTCGTCTGATAATGAGAAATGAGCATTCAATGCTTGAAGCATTTGTACTGAATTTCTACTCAGAGCATCTACTACTAAATTGGCATTCCCGGGATGATAATCGATCACACAATCATAATCCTTGATCAATTCCATCCATCTACGTTGTTTCAAGTTAAGCTCTCTTTGCGAGGGCAAATACTTAAGACTTTTATGATCGATGTAGATGAAACACTTTTCTCCAAAAAGATAGTGTCTCCAAATTTTCAATGCAAACACAATGGTGGCCAATTCCAAATAATGAGTAGGGTAGTTCTTTCCATGCGACTTCAACTGCCTTTAAGCATAAGCTACCACTTTACCCTCTTGCATAAGGACACATTCAAGCCCATTTAATGAAGAATCACTAAAAATCATGTATTCTTCTGGTAGGTCGACCTAAGTAGGCAGAGTTGCCTCGATTAACAATGCTTTCAACTTTTCAAAACTAGCTTGACACTTTTCACTACACTCAAATCTCACATTCTTCTGGAGCAATCTTGTCATCGGGGTCGCAGTCATCGAAAACCCCTTACTTAACAATACGTAGTAACACACTTGATCTAAGAAACTACAGCACTTCCGTGACATTTCTCGGTGGTTTCCATTCAATAATCACCTCTATCTTCCTTGGATCCACTCTAATTCCTTCTTCCGATACAATGTGTCCAAGAAAGGACACTTCTCTCAACCAAAATTAGCATTTGCTCTGTTTGGCATATAATTGTTCATTTCTCAAGGTTTCTAGCACTACTCGAAGGTGTGTATCATGATCTTCTAGATCCTTTGAATACACAAGGATGTCATCTTTAAACACCATAACAAACTGATCTACACACGATCGGAAAACACGATTCATTAAGTCCATGAAAGTTGTTGGAGCATTTGTCAATCCAAACGGCATTACAAGGGACTCATAATGTCCATACCGCATTCTAAACTCCGTCTTATGCACATCTGCATCCTAAATCCTTAATTAATGATACCCAGATCGCAAGTCAATCTTTGAAAAGACACTTCACCTTTCAGTTGGTCAAAAAAGTCATCAATCCTGAGTAACAGATATTTGTTCTTCACTGTCATTTTCTTTAGTTGCCTATAATCAACACACAACCGAACCGTACCATCTTTCTTTTTAACAAAGAGCACTGGAGCTCCCCATGGTGATACACTCGGATGAATAAATCATTTCTCTAACAATTCTTGCAACTGAAGTTTCTATTCTTTTAAGTCCACTAGAGCCATTCGAGATGGTGTAATGGATGTCGAAGTGGCACCCTAAACAATGTCGATTGCGAACTTAATCTCTCTCTGTGGAGGCAATCCTAGCAACTATCCCGGAGAGCAAATGGGATAATCACTAACTATAGGACTGTCAATAAACTTCAGGCTCTACCTTTTTCATATTAATCACATACGCCAAGTAGGCCTCACACCTCTTTCGAACCATCGTTCTAACAGTAGTGGCGGATATCACATTAGAGAGGTGGTTCGACCTCTCGTCTATAAAAGTCACTTCCTTGCCACTCGATGTCCTTAAGGTCACTCTCTTCATTCTACAATCAACTACCGCTTGGTGTCGGGTTCTATCCAATCCATCCCCAATATCATCAAACTCTCTAAATGACAACTCGATCAAATCTCAGGAAACTCACATACATTATGTGCCCTGTGATGACAAGATCTACAGTGGAGTCATGTCATCTTTTATGAAATGCAATGCATGTCATAAACAAATTATAATCATTTACAAAAAATTTCAAAATCATTTTGTAGAACGCCTAAACTTAGGCTCACGATACCCACTTATAAATGTGGCTGCTTTTTGTGCAGACTAGACTGGAGGTCGGGCGAATCCGGGATCACGGTCCTCTTTTTCAAATCAATTCCTTTTTCTTTTTGTTAGAAAAACCCGACAATCTCATTTTGTAAAGAATATTTATCATCTTTATGAAAATATTTTGTATATGCTAATTCAACTTAAGAGGGCCCATCATTTTTGTTTTTCGATACATTTTCCATTAAATATGGCATTACATGCCCATTTGGTCCATTTACCACCTTTATACATTTCATCATTATAAGCAGTTTTCAATACCAAAATATTTATAAAACAAAATCAGAGTTTGTACAAAAAGTATCAAATATATTTCATGAATGCAAGGTCGGAGCTTTACTTCAACTCCGTGAAGCCTTGACGTTGACTCTAAATCGCTACGATTTTTTCCTTCGTACATGTTCACTCAGTACATACGCGATGATAAAACAACGTGCTAAGCATTTTCATACCTAGTGGTTCTATACAGTTCTCTCTTCATTTTAGTTTAAGTAAATCATGCATTTTTCTACATCGATGCCTTTGTATAATTTTTCAATGTGGTACAATACATATATGTATATTTTAATTTCGTATACATTCAAATTACAATTCATTGGTCATTTCAATCATACGATTTCATGTAATAAATCCATTCAAACACAAATCATGCATTTCCACGATTTTCTTTTCATTTTCCTTAAGCCAATTTAACACCATACTTTCGATTTTGCAGGATAATGAATCAAGCATGGTCATTTGGGCTGCAAAGCCCGGTATAAAAAATGTTTTATAACACAGTACAATCCTGTTAGGCTATTGATTGGTTATTAAAAATCATTTTATGAACACTATCGATATTGTCCTTTAAGGCTGCAGGTGGAGTGACCACGTCATTCGTTCGTGGCGATCTTGCTTCGTTTGACCACCCCATTGGTATGCCAATCTATCCTTAACTCGAATTTAATGGTTGACATTCTATTAAGGGCGCTCAAATCATTCATAGCAATTTGCAATAGTGTGTATTCATTTATATCCAAATACTTAGTTTCCAATACTCATGCAATTTTTCATATGCAATTCATTTCACAATCAGTTGTATCAAATCAATTTAAAACAAATCAATATGCAATTTATCGCAATTCATTTCAATAAATCCACTTAGTTCATAATCCTTCAAACATTTTTAGAAATAGAGGAGAGAAGTGGAGAACAAGCGAATTCATTATAGCCCTAAGCAGACACACATCCATATGCATATAAAACCTTTTAGATTTATTTTGTCAAGCAAAACACAAAACATCGCGAGGAAGGGAAGTGTGAAAAAGCCCAAAAGGTTTGTTGCTCTTCGATTCTAATCTCGAATCCCGTTCTTAGGTCAAGCACTCGTCACCAACCCCTAATCCATCACAAATATGTCACTATCAAAGAACAACCCAAAAAAAAAATAATTCAGTTGTGCATTCTAGGATTTTTGGTTAGGGTTGATGTCTACCCAATACACCTTCACTTGAAAAATTTTGTAGGTACACATGACACATATTTTTCTCATGCTTTCTTCAAGAAAATGATAGCTCTATGAGTCTATTTTCAATAGGAATTAGAATCATCTCATTTGGATCACCCAAACTCAAGTTACGTCCTTTTAATGCCAAATTGGTTGGTATGCTCAACTCACTCGGTTATCTTACGCATTATTCGATTTCATGGGTATTAACTCCATAAATTGGTAACGGTTCCTTCTAATCATTTGAAGCTATGGTTCTAAGGTTTCTTCTCCAATTGGAATCATCTAATTTGGTCACCAAAACTCAAGTTATTGCATTTTACATCTAGACTACTCTAATTTGCAAAGCATAATTAGATTGTTCTTACACATAGCTCCACTTTGACGGATTTCTAGGAACTTTGTGGTTACAAATTACATATAATTCCTTCAAGTAACTTATTCCCCTAGAAGTCTTGTTTACCCAGAATTTTGAATCACTCAATTTGGATGAGTGAAACTCAACTTACGTACAAAACACCACAACTACACCAAGCAGAGAACATACTGATCGGCTACCAGGCTCACCTTTAAGCTATATTCGGGAGGCTTAGATCACAATATGCTCCTGGTCCCTTCTATACATATGTATCCCTAGCTCTTATGGTTATTTACCAATTAGAATCACTCAATTTAGATGATTATAACTAAACTTATAGCCAAAACAAAAACATGAGTTTTGAAATTTTTTTTGATAGCAACTCATTTGAAACTTCATCATTTCCTTTATACAAAAATTCCTCAAAACCAATCCTAACCCAAAATCACTTTGAAACTTAACCCAAAACAACTCCAAAATTGATCTACAACCAAATCAGAAATCCACCCTTTACATAAGGGTTTGGGGTTTTCCCAAATCTAAAATCATCGAAAGAGGTTAGAGTTAGTTTTCTATTACAACAGCTCTCTTCAAATCTTCTCTTCCTTTTTTCTTGAACAAAGACAGACAAAGAATAGAGTGAAACACACCAAAAATACCTTCTTCCTCTGACTGGCTCCAGCCTCCCCTTGCTCTCTCAAAAAACGTATTGGATGCCCAAATGGGCATTCCATAGATCACTGGTCTTTATTCTCATGTCATGTGTAATGCCATGTTTAGCTAACATTAATTGACTTTCTCATTTTCTCATTTTAAAAGCCTCATTTCACTTTTATTTCCACTTCATTTCATTTCATTTTATACTTTGGAACTTGTTACTCATTTATGACCCTTGGGTCTCATTGACATTTGCAAATTTATTTGGCTCTTGTAGAAATTTCCAAGTTTTCTCATATTTTTGTTTTTCGCCATTTAAACGCGGAAAAATATATTTAATTTATTTACCTTGAACATGTTATCATTGTTAAGGTATTTCCAAGGCGTTACATACTTAGACATCTGATCTCTTGTTTCCTTACTTTTTATTTACACCTTGACCACCGGTTGAAATTAAGCTGCTTATGATGATTTTTAAGCAGACACGAAATTGCTAGATCGAGCTCGGCTATGATTATTTCATATTTGGCTTCGTTGTTAGAGGAGGGGAAGTTTAGTTGTATGGCCTGCTTTATGACTTCCCCGGTTGGGGCTTTAAGTTTCAGTTCTAGACGACTCCGGTTGTCATGAAGCATCATCCATTCCAAAGTCCACCAATAGAGCTATTTGGTTTTGTTTTTGTTAAGGAATTTCTGCCAAGAAGTCAGCCGGTACATGTCCCTTTAACACTAAACATGGTTTAAATTGAATGCTGAACTCACTTAGTTCTATTGCCCACCAAGGAATTCACCCTGATAGGTCGGGCTTATGTATAGTGCTTCTCAGAGGAAGGTTGGAGAGCATAGTAATATCTAGTTTTTGCCTCGAATATGGACTTTCTTATAAAGAATATGGGCTTCTGCTGCCAGTGCTCATCTTCTTTGAATAAAGTTGCACTCACTAAAACATCAGAGACAACTATGTAAAGATAGAGTGTTTCACGCCTCCAGGCCGGTAGAAATTGGTGTTGGTGAGATATTGTTGATTTCTATAAGGGCTTGGCATTATTTATCGATCGGTTTTTGTAGCATCTTTCAAGGTGGTGGCGAGCTGTCCCGGTTTATGAAGTGAGGAGATGGAATCGCGCCGGCCATTCTTGGCTAGTCGGATGTTGTACTCCTTAGCGGTGGTGGGTATGAGATTCCATAATGGCCTTGAGTTGAATAGGATTGGCCTCAGTCCCTCTCTACGTCACCATGAAGCCCAAGAATTTACCTAAACGAACTCCGAACGCACACTTTAGGGGATTGAGCTTCATATAGTTCATGTGCAGCAGCTCAAAAGTTTCTTGCATATGCTTCATATGATCGGGGCGTTCTTCGGTCTTGACAAGCATATCATCAATATAGACTTCCATTGTTTTTCTAATCAGCAGCCAAAATATTTTGGTCACCAGTCCCTGATAGGTTGCCCTGATGTTCTTTAAACCAAAGGGCATAACGTTATGCGGTACCAGCACAATGCGACATAATGAAGGCCATTTTCTTTGCATTTGGTGGGTACATTAGAATGCGCGGTGATAGCGAGCATCCAAAAACAAGCTAAAAACCCGTGCAGAATGGGGCATCAATGATCATCTATTCGTGGCGAAGTTGTCTTTTAAGGCAAGCTTCATTGAAATTCTGTGTAGTCCGCATACATGTCATTAGTAATGGCCTTCTTCAGGACAACCTCTACGTTTGCAAGCCATTCAGGATACTGCACCTCTTTGATAAATCCTACACTCACTAGGTTGTCCACCTCTGTTTGGATAATCTGATGGCGATCAGGGTGGAAGCACATTATCTTCTGCCTAACAGGCCTTGTCGTGGTAATCACTTTCAATTTATGAGAGGCCAGCATTGGATCCATCCCGGCCATGTTTGAGTGACTCCAAGCAAATACATCTGCATTCCCTAACCATACACATCGTAGCAGTTCTTTTTCTTTGTTAGATAACAGAGTGCTAACATATGTGAATTTCTTTGGCCTGTCTAGCATTATTGCTATTTTTTTCTTCCACCCTTGCCTGGGCGGTGAGATTTTGTTGCTATGCGGGAGTGTGATCCCCAAGGGGAAGATCATCTGAAACCTTTTCTTCTCTCTGTTCACATATGGACAATTGGTAGCACTGCCGTGCGGCCAGCTGGTTGCTTAGAAGATTGACCTACCCCACACTAGTTAAATAACTGACCATTTGATGATATGTTGATGGGACGACCTTATTCGAGTGCAGTCAGGCCCTACCTACTATGCAATTATATGACCCTAGGTCTTCAATAACTGAGAATAAAACCTACTGGATGACCGGCCCCGCATGTGCAGGAAGTGTGATATCTCCCAGTGTTGTGGTTGTTGGGCCATTAAAACCAGAGAGTGTTCACCCGGGCTTTGACTGTGGCTGCTCTTAGGAGTTTCTTTTGTTGGCGTTTTGATTGGTAGTGATTGTCGAGCAACCTTCCCAGTATATAGGTTATGGCAGGTGATGGACTGATTTTTAAACATAGACCAAATTTTATGAAGTAATTAGCAATTCCATCCAAAGACTTTTCAATCCCCAGCTGAAATGCATAAAACTTGTTTGACTAAATTTTAATAAAAAAATGTGTTTGGCCCCTTTTTAAAATAAGGATCCATTAAAATTGAGTTTGGTCTAAATCACTGCAAGTTCACAGGTCATATGAGAAATAAAATAGATTTAA